>BRDA01081532.1:0-29278 GCA_036984385.1 Crenuchus spilurus | reverse complement strand
GACATTTCCTCACTTTTTAAAAAGAACCCAGGACGCCCGGGACAGGACGTGAAATACGGACATGTCCCGGGAAATACGGACGTTTGGTCACCCTAGCCTATATAGACATTTCACTGCAGAAACAGTACTTGACTTGCTGCTTTGTTTACTGCTACTACTAAGTTACACTAGGCTACTTGAGTAATTATTTTAATGAGGTAACAATACTCATACTTTGGTATGATTTTAGCCTGTCTTTCTCACATCTGCAAATAGTTTTATTGGTGTGGCAACCTGTTAGCAGCTTTGCAAGCACTGTCAATTCTAAGCTAAGTGCAGTGGCTGTAGGCCAACAGGGCTGCCGCTGTGTATCTCAGCTGAGCCCTGGAGAGATAGGAGGACATTGTAGCTATTCTTGGTCCTTGTCTCTGGGAACAGGGCTGGTTGACATTTTCAGCATATTGTGGTGCGACTGGTGAGGGAATGCAAAGGGACATGTATGAGGTAAATGGCTAATGTGCAGGGTGCAACTCTCACAACGAATTATGACTCATGCTAAAATGATACAGGAAGAAAAAACACACCAGACCACGATAATGACAGCTTGGAAGAACACATCAGCATTCCAGAATATGTCACTATTGAACCATGTGACATTACAGAACATCAGCTACTTTTGATACAGTTTGTCTCCTTTTCAAGTCATTTAAATTCAGTTCAGCTCATGGCTGTTTCAAGCACAAGCTTAGTCTCTCTCTCGCTCTCGCTCTCTCTTTCTCTCTCTCTCTCTCTCTCCCTTTCTACAGTGGGTGGCTACTTCATGAGTGACTCCAAGGCCTTCCTGCAGGGCTGCACTGACCACTGGACACTGCTGAAGAGCTTGGCAATGCCGCTGCAGTCCCAGATGACTGTGTGTGTGGATGTGTACATCGTGACCTCGGGCGACTGGACAGCTTTCAGCTACAAATCATCTCCCTCACCATACTATGACCTGGCTCTGCAAGGTGATGACAGTGCTGTCTATGCCTGGTTATTGGGTGTGCGCCACAGTTTCCCTGCACAACTACAACTGGGCCAATGGTCCCAGTTATGCCTACAGCTGGATGCTATACATGGCAGTTTCACCCTAGAAATTAATGGTATCCCCAGCCCCCAGCAGCGTACAGTCATCACTCAGTCAGCCTCATCCACTGGGACCCTTTTGCTGGGCTGCCAGCCACAGGGTGCCTCATCCGGGTCCACTTTGGCCACTGTGGAGCTCTATCTGTTTAGAATATGGGCTGACGTGCTGGAGCATGGAGCCTGCGAGGAGGGTACAGTTGTGGACTGGGACTCGAGCATGTGGGGCATCACCCGACCTCAGGCCAGGGTCCAGGATGCCACTCTGCAGTGCGGTGAGTGTGGTCACCATGAAGATAAGCCTAGCACCAAGCAATGGGTCAGGCTAACATAGCATATAGGTAGTAATAGCATCACAGGTTCACTTAGCCTCCAAGCATTAAGCACAAATGCCTGCATGTTCTTTCACTTTCTCTCTTTCTCTCTCTCTCTCTCTCTCTCTCTCTCTCTCTCTCTCTCTCTCTCTCTCTCTCTCTCTCTCTCTCTCTCTCTCTGTGTGAATTCATGTTTTAATTTTTCTTCTTTAGCCAAAGGAAGAATATATTCAGATACTACAGCTGCAATATAAACCTCATGTCACCACATTCTGTAGAATTTTGCATGAAATCATACTGTGCATTTGCATGCTGTTAATATTTATAATGTATGCTGCATGAAGAGGGTGTTAATTTTTGTGAATACTTTCATCCACTTCCTAGAATGGATGTACAAAGTACTTCCATACTGTCAGTAGGAGTGCACAATCAGAATCAGGCTAGGATTCATTACTTTAATGTGAACCATTAAAGTAAACATGTCCTGAGAAACTTGACCTGTAAGGCAATGTAGGTCATACCTACTGCCTTTGCTGTTTTAGCCTTGTGTAGAATCTTAAACCTGGTAAACATAACTGAATAATTATAAAGCTGTGTGCTTTGTATCTATGAAAATATGATATTTTCTGTCATTAAAATTCAGGGTAACACTTTCTAATAACATTCATTAATAACTCATGATTAACTAATAATTAATAACTGAACAAATCTTTAGTTCATGAGAATTTGAACAAATGTTTACAAATGACAGTTAATGTAGTTACCAATGACCACATACATTTTTGCATTTTATGTTAACAAATAATTTGTAAATCATTTGTTAATGAAAGTCTGATGAACTAATGATTTGTTCACAGTTATTAATCATTAGTTAATGTGTTATTAATAAGCATTATTATAAATTGTTACCAACCTCAAGAATCAGGCTATATATTATATTTTTATATAATTATAACTATCGTTATAATTCCATACACTATAGTTGTATGGAAAAGTTGCTTATTTTTTATTTAGATTGCAGTGGAGAAGGGTGTAGGGTGTCAAAGTGGTCAGGAACATTATTGTTTATTAAAAAAAATAAGCATTGCAATTCAGCCATGAACATTCATAATCAGTGCACACCTAATTGTCAGTCATGGTAGTGAAAGCTGCTCTTGGTTCTGTATCTTTGTGCATGGCTTTCCTGTAGGCATGATCAAAAATGTACGGCTTGTACGAGTCAAACGTGGCATCAATACCTCACAAAGTACAATAGGTGAGTGCAATGTCATCTCACTTTACTGACCATTTCTTAACCTAATATTAAAATTATAATGTGAACTTCGAACATTCATCTGAGGGACACATTTAAATTCTGTGAAAGCTGAATCTGTAATTCTCTTACAGTGAATTCCGGTACGAATGTCATGAGTTCCAGTTTGACCAATGGTAAGTGTATATTCTACTGTGAAGTGATAGACTGATTAATCGAGTTGATTATCGACATTTTGATAAAAACGAAACTGGCAGATTATTTTCCAGTAATCAATCTGTATTCACAAGGCTGGTAACAAAAGATGCCACATTTTTCTGGAACATCTGCAGGCAGCCTTTTCAGTGTAGCTGCTCTATAACAATGTTAAAATCCCCTCCAGTTTCCCCATTCAGTGGCCAGTAAGACAAGTTCCTAGCTTTCATAGCTCAGTATATTTATTAGGCCTCTATTAATAACAGGTACTATCCCAGCTAACAGAGAATGTTGTAAGAACATTCAATAACATTTGGAAAAGGTTCCAGGAAAGTTTTTAACATTGCAGAAATAATGTTCCCAGAACATTCTGAAAATGTGACATAATAATGGTTTGCATTACAAAGAATGTTTCTCTCTCAGTTTGACAAACACTAATGTTATGGCAAAGTTTGAAGTAACATCAGAGAGTCAGTTTATTGGTTCTGAATATCATGACTTCAACTAATTTGGCACTCTTCTCTGCTACAGCAGGTTCACCTCAGCAGCAAGGTCAGTGAGCAAAGGGGGCTATTGTAGTGTGCTTCTGCCAGACTCAACATGGTGACAGTGTGTGTGTGTGTGGTTGTGCATGCAAATGATTCTGTTTCAGCATAGCTTAACATTTCATGTAGTCTGTTTTGTAGTTTGCATGCGATAAGTAGATGGTTACTGATATGAGTTTGTTTTATGCTAACACTACATCTTCTTTGCTTTTAATCATATAGTAAAGAGCACAACTACTACTTCAACTACAAGTGCTACTGTTACTACTACTACATCTACTACTGTTACAACTGTAACTACTACACCCAGAAGTTCTAATCCTGTTACCCCAGCTTCAGCCCCACTTACAAGTACTACTGCTACTACTACCACTACATCTACTTCCACTACATCCACCACAACTGTAAGACCTACTATTAAAGCTCCTACAAGCTCTACTGCTACAGCTTCCACCATAGCTACAAGTCCACCTTCAACTGCAAATACTTCTACATCTACTCCTATTACTATAACTACCACAGTAACTGCAGGTCTTACTGCTACAGCTACCACCTCATCTATAAGTACATCAACAACTACTCCTACTACCATTACATCTGCTCCTACTACCACATCTACCACCACAACTACCAGTCCTACTGTTGTGGCTACTACCACAGCTACAGGCACCATTAACACAGCCAAAACTACAAGTCTACTTACAACTACTTCTGCTACGATAGCTTCCACCACAACTGCAATTCCACCTATAACTGCTACATCTACTGGTACTACTACATCTACTCCTACCATCATAGCTACCATTACAACTGCAATTCCACCTACAACTGCTACATCTACTGACACTACTACAGCTACCACCACAACTACAGTGCAGCCTGATACAGCAAGAACTACTACTGCTACATCTACTTCTGCCACCGCAGCTACCACCACAACTGCTGCCACTATTTTTGCCACACCTGCTGCAAATGCTGTCACTAATGAAAATTCTATCACTACCTCTGCTCCGAAGTCATCCACTGCACCCATCACTTATCTTATGACTACAACCATGTCCACAACAGCAAACTCTGTCTATAGTTCCACAAGGAATAGTCAGCCTAGTAGATCCACAAGCTTCCCTAGCTCTGTGACCCACACATCTGCACTTACAGCTCTTTTCCTCATAGCAACTAGCACAGGGGGCAGTGAATCATCTATTAACATCACAGCTCATCCCAATGCAGCAGCATCTACAGGACCGAACCCATCTTATCCCTCTTTTACAACGCTAGTCCCCACCACTTACACAGTAAACCAGACTACACTTCTGCTGGCAACGACATTCAGCACATTATCCACAGGTATACAGCTGTTCTCATAAATACTCCTATAAATCAACTAGGAAAAAATACTTTTTTATCAGTGCAATACATTAGATTGGCTTTTCTCATAAATTAGCAGTACAGTATCCTTCCAGAACCACATAGTTTTTTTCTGTTTACTTCTGGCTGACTCACCAAACTATAGGATGATATTTGTGCTGTAGTTGAATGGAAGGAATATAAAACACTATTTCTGTTAGACTTCTAAGAACATTACCTAAGCAGTGCAGTTTAAATTGTCTGATTACAGTGTTAGTAAACCTAAGCTTAGCCTGGATTAAACATACAGTCCAGGCCAATTTTAGACAAAATAGGGTGTGCACAAGATGCCACAGTTGGTGAGAGCTACTGCCACTTAGTTGGTCTTCAGTGTGAAAGTTGCAGAAACACAAAACTAAAGCTAAAATGGAAACAAGCTAATGTGTTATTGATTGTATAAATAGATTCAGCAAAAATTCAGACTATCAAAAGTAAAGAAAAGAGAATCAAATGGATCGTTATATTTCATAGATATTCATTATAATTCACAAAAACAAAGACCTTGTCTTCTCTGCAGCTGTCTAAGGTACGAGTTGAGGTTCATTTATTCTATGACTCTTTTACTGCAAAAATATGCCTAGAATGTTACTGAGTAGCAGTATTATCCACAGTAGACCAAATTAGCTTAGAGCTATCCAAATAAAAGTCATATTAAAATACAGATATTTGTACAAACATGTCCACAAACACAAATATCTACTGGTGCCATCACTATAATTTCATATGATAACAAGATGGTAATTTTGCACATACCATTGGAGGATTAGCAGCTCAGAAATGTATGAAAACTCCCATTTATCTCTATAACCAAAGAGCGCTCACCTGAACAAAGACCTCTCACCTGAGTGTTCTCATGAATATTCAATGTAGGAATGAGTGACTCAGTAAAACACAGTGTCACCTCACAATTGTTAAGCTTTAGGAATAAAACCACATGTAATTTATAAAAACTGTAATGACCAGTGTGTAGCCAACACCTCTGATTATTCAGTTCTGACCTCAAAAGTCTTGGCTGGAAATGTTTAGTGTGTTTTTTCAAAATATAGATTTATGACACTCTTACTGTTTTGACATTGTTGTTGCTGAGTTTTTGCGGAACAAAATGCCTGTGTAGCATTTTAGAAAAAACATATTTTAGATGGGTGAAATTTGTAAAAAATGAAGGCATGTCAGAGAACATCATATTGTCTGAAAACCCCTCAGACTCCAGAAGGTTAAAGTACAATTGTGCATCATGGCTTTTATTCTCCTAGCATCAAAGTGAGGTCAGGAGTCCTGATTTCTAGACACATGTCAATGTACATGTACCACTTGATCTTTGGTAGTTTGAATGTGTTGCTGTCTTGTGCAGCTGCCTTTAATTAAGTAGATGATCTTGCATTTTTTGCATTTACCACTGTAGAGTCAGTTATCCTGGCAAGCATGTAATCTGAGTTCTAATGGAATTGACCTTTTACACCACTTGTGCAAATGTTGGGGTTCAGTTTCTTAGACTGTCTGAAAAATTATTTGTGAGTTTTTCAAGTTTTATTTTAGGGTTAGGTTTAAGTTTAGAGTTGATACAATATTATATTCAACTTCTGAATATACTTAGTTACATCTACAAAGTGCCTACAGTAAACACTGATTTATTTCTCATTTGATTGATGTACCATTCACTCTGTGTAGTACATTTGTTCCATATAAGGAAATTAGGCTGCAAAAATAGTAATATATTGATTTTTTTTTTACAACACATACGTTTACGTATATTCTTGTCTATTTGGCCATTTGACCATTTACATTGAAGCTATATGGGTTGCTTCAGCCAGAACTGTTTGTTGAATGAGATGCAATGCAGGGCAACTTGGAATTATTTGCATAACGTACCAGCCTTGTGTTTTACTGTAGTTTTGTCAACCTTTTCCAGATTCAACCATCATGGTGCAATGCAACCTATCGCAGTTGTGTGACAACAATAGTAAGCGCAAAATGTTTAGTGTTGTTAATGGTTTTTTTCCACATTTATTTTATTTTACGTTATGTACAAGCTTACACAGACAGAACACGATCTCTCTCCCTCTCTCCATCACAGCATTGTACTACTGGATGTTTATCAGTGTTGAGGTAGCAACAGGATCTAATACAAACACACAAGATGTCCAGGCCTGGGTATGTATATATTGTAATTTTATCACATATCCACCTTCTTGTATTGGTATAATAATTTGTCTTCTGTTTTTGTCTTTCTCAGCTTTCAGACCTTTTCAGGCCTGCGTGTGATTTTGGGGAGGTCATGCAAAGCTCTACAACCACATTAGCCACATATTCAAACGAGGTATCAGATGGAGCTACAGTTGGAACAGCAAGCAGTCCTGCTTTATGCCAGGACAACTCCACAGTTCAACTGCAGGTAAAATTTGTTGACAATTAACATGTTATAACTATATGACCAAAATATAGTCTGATCTGTGTCTTTCTTTGTTACAGAATATTAGTGTAGACTGTGAGGACAAGACTAATTTTACGTAAGCCCCAAATATACATTCAATTTGAAATACAGTACCAGTCAAAAGTTTGGAGATGTTCAATGTTTTTATAATTTATTTTTTCCTACATGGTAAATTAATATTGAAGTCATCCAGACTACGAAGGAACACATAATGAATCATGTAGTAAATTCAAAAGTGTTAAACAAACCAAAATACAGGTAGTCCCCGGGTTAGGACGTTGATCCGTTCCTACGTTCGCGTTGTAAACCGAATTTCGTGTAAGTCGGAACATACGTAAATACTGTACATAAATAACATACTGTAAGCACTTATCCTATCCTAACACAGTAATTATCAAAAAAACACATATAAAATACATTTAATAATGAAAGGAAACAGCCGCGTAACCGTGTATTCTTTCGCTGCGCACACCGCCGCGCACACCAAACACGAAAAAAGGCTTTATACAGTAAATGGGAGATGTGTCGTAACCACGAAACATCGTAACTCAGGGACGACGTAACCCGGGGACTACCTGTATGTTTTATTATGATTTTAGATTCTAAAAGTAGATACACAACTGATGTCTCAAACACATTAAGAGGGTAAAAAATGCAAGTCATTAACTTTAGACAAGGCACCGCTGTTAACTGAAAGCCATTCCATGTGACTACCTCATAAAGCTGCCTGAGAAAGCTGGCATCTAAGCAAGAGGTGCCTACTTTGAAGAATGTAAAATATAAAACATATTCTGGTTTGTTTAACATTTGTTTTTTTACTAAATAATTCTAGATGTGTTTCTTCAAAGTTTGAATGACTTTAGTATTAATCTACAATGCAGACCATTTTTAAGTAATGAAAAACCACTTAATGTACAGAAGATGTGTCCAAGTTTTTGAGTGGTACTGTATGAACATTTGACTTGCAATTATCACTTTATCCTGAAGTACTAATTAACTCTCTGGGCCCCCATCCTTACAGGAAGACTAACTGCACTGTACAGCTTCAGCTAAGCCAGCCCACAGACACATGCTCCATCAGGCAACTCCTCCAGCAGAAAAGCAGAGACTCCTCGTTACACGCTGAATTACTGGGGGAGGTGGGGAGAGTAGGTAAGTGAGCCCAGAGATGGTCTTGACTATAATGAATTATTCATGAGTTTTATAAAGTTTATGAAGAGGCTATGAGCAAGAGGTGATCAATCATCTACCAATCATCCATAATAACACTTAGGTCGAATAGGCCATTGATTATGCTCTACTGCAGCAGTAATTTGTCTTTTTAGGAAGAAACATGTGCCTGGATGAGCATATGTTGCCCCCTGGAGATGGTTTTGTGTATTGCAACTCCCCTATGCCTTCCTCTCAAGTCTGCCAGGCTGAGAACCCAATCAATGTCACATGGTATAACACATGTTCTTCCCATTTGTGTCCATTTTCTCCAACTATGAAACTGTCTGGAATATTATTATGTTTCTTTGTGCAATGGCTTTGTAAGGCTTTCCAGGTCACTGAATGAGTCTTTAATGCTTCTCCACCAGCTCCTATAAGAACAGAAGCATTGTCCTTAATGACATAAGTGAGGCTCAGGCACAGCCCTGTGACAGTGAGTATTAGCTATATGACCAACCCTCTGATTTTTGGTTCTAAAATCATTCTTGGTTCTAAAAACCTTAAAATGTATACTATTTGTGACTATGTATACTATTGATGACTGTTAATGTGATGTAATAGAAAGTGAAAAATAACATTTAATCAACCAGCTATAGCAAATAGCCAATAGAAGCTGCCAGTTAACAATCTCATAAAGGAATGTATTTACATGCATTTTTACAAATGTCTTCATAGTTTTCTGACATATATGTATTTGTAATAATAAATAAATAAAAATTAAATAAATTTAATTTATTAATACATATTAATTAGCTTATTTGCAAATATTACCTTATTTCCATATATTATAGAAGTTTTAGCCTTAAATAAATTGACATATATTTTTGATGTTAAGAAATGTACACTGAGCAGCCACTTCATTAAAACTACTACCTTGTATCTACACTCATTGTTCATTTTATCAGCTCCACTGACCATATAGGTGCACTTTATAGTTATATAATTATAGACTTTAGTTCAACTGTTTGTGTGTAAACATTGTTAGTTTTTGTTAGTTAGTTAGAATGTTTTTGGTTGGTGGACTATTCTCAGTACTACAGTGACACTGAGATGTTAAAAAAAAAACATGAGCAGCACTGTTGTGTCTAATCCCCTCGTATAAACCCAGGACACACTAACACACCATCACCATGTCAGTAAATGTACATTACCTGTATATTTTATATAATACTAGAGAGACACCAACAGCGGGAAACAAATTCTTTGTGTATATCAACGTACCTGGCAAATAAAACTGATTCTGAATTGGAGGCAACTGAGTGACATTTTGTGTGGCAGTTTGCTAAAAGCTAGTTAGTGAGATATAAGCTGACAGTGCTTATTACTCATAGCCTCAGTGCAAACACAGGAAACTAATAATGTTTTACCTGTTCTTTTTTGTATTGAATTAATGCTTTAATCTCTTGTTCACTGATGTCCTCTCTATCTCAGATATCCCAAAGTATAACTGTAACTGTAGCAGATTTTGCAGTGACTCAGGTGAGCATTTACAATTTAATTATATTTTGTGTGTTGTAGCTCATGTGTTTCCTATTCTGACTCCATGTTCACCCTTTCATCTGTTTCAGGAGCATTTTACTCATTCAGTCTGAGTATCAACAGTCTTAATGTTACATTCGATGATGTCAAGAACACAGTGAGTAACAGTGGAGAAAGAGAAACATACTGTTTTTAGTGAAAAACAGTTCAGATGACTCTGTAAGAAACATTTGCAGGAGATTCTGTCTTGTCTTATTAGGTTACACAGCTGGATTACCCCTGTAACTCCACCATCCTGTCGTATGTATCCTACTCAGAGTGCACAAGTATATCACATTTCCTCTGCATACATTGCTGTGAATGTTCTGCTAGTATGTGTAATGTTGTTTCTTTTTTATAGGCCTTTATGTAATGTATCCAGTTACTATGAGGTATGCATTTTTATATTTCTGATTATTAAAATTGGTCATATAAACTGTTCACAAGGCTTACATTTAAATATGAAGCATTATTTTCAATAATTATTCAAGATTAATGTATTATTTTTTTAGTTATTTTTGGACTATCTCAAGCGGAACAAGCTGAAATATTTGCTAGAGGCTTTTTACAAACTGGGATATTTGCCAACTGGGTATAAATAAGTAGTGACCATGCCGCAAGCCCAAACTTTTGCTTTGGGCACTTTTCCTTTTTTGGTATCTTTAAACTGTAAAGATAGAAAACAAATATAATGTTCCCTGAAATCTTAAAGAAATGTTTGCCTTTATGCCTTTTGGATAATCAGCTCATATTTTACTCACTTATATATTCACCATTACAGAAGCTACCAAGACTTTTGCAAAATCAGATTTATTGTAAGATAATATAATAATTTCATATTACAGTAGAAGATCACCACCACTGTGTAGAATTCTGTAGAATTCTGCACATTCTGGCTTAGTAACTTTCTGTAGAATGTACAGTTAATCATCAAAACACTCTGAAATACTTAATTAGTACAAGTTTGCTTTTAAATTTCTATTTCACTGTGTGGTCCTGAGACTCTCTTTTTGTTTAATTGTAGGGGGTCCACATAGAGTGCCGTGGTGATGGAACAAGGTAATCTTCAGATTATGTATCTGTTTGTGTCATTTCATATCTGGGTCATTTGCTGGCATGTCAGAACATTTTAATATAAGATTTCATTCTTGTTCAGGCTGTACAGCTGTATTGTTGCACTGCAAGTCAGTCAGCCTCTAGATCTATGTACTGTCAGTGAGGCAATAACATCCCTATTGCAGTCCAGTACAATCATTACCTACAATGGAATCCTCACTAGATTAGGTAAGTGTTAAAATATCACACACCGAAATATGCCATGCTTAGAGATAAACTGTCTTACTCTTTTAATGTGAGGCTTGAGTTTGGTATGAATACTTGACAAATATGCAGTGCATTTTTTTTTTTGCCTACCATCATAATATGACTATTATGAGGGGTTTTTTTCTGTGGCAATCCCTGATTCGTATTTCATTACTCCTGTGCAATAGAGGTTAACAGGTCTATTATGGTGCATTGCTCAGTACCGCTCAATGGAGTCATTGTTCCTGTCTGGCATTACATACATACATACATACACATTACACTTATATACATTAATGGCCTGTTGGGCATCACTGTTATGTCATTGGGTGGTACTCAATGTACAAGAAGTCTATTCTCAGTTCATTGTCACTACTGTGACTCTAGTACATCTCAGAAGTTAGTGGTTTCCAAGATGCTACCACTCCTTGGCCAGTACCCTTTATCATGTCCTTTAGATGATGAACATTAGACAGATCATGTCCTTAGCCCAGGACAATTGTTTTGCACTCTGGTACAGCTGACTGGTGTGCTAACTATGATATCCCAGACAAAGTTCATTCCAAACCAGGAGTGATCATATTATTCTGATATTACTGTTTATTTATGTAACATGAAATCTGATTTTTGAAAAAATATGAGGTTTTAAACTTTCCTCTGTTTTTTAACATTTCCCTCAGTTTCACTTTTCCCTTGACTTCCACTTTTATGGTTTAAATGACCATCCACTGAACAGACCTTAAGAGAATTAAAAAGTGGTCCTTCAATCTAAAAAACCCTTATTAATAGCATACAACTCATATGAGTGCCTTTAACAGTGAAATACACTTTTACTCTGCTACAGCTCTGTGTGGTCTGCCCAGTGATTCTTCAAGCAGTCTTTTAAACTCAAATTTCACTTGGGTCTCTGCAAACATCAATGCTGAACAGATCTGCTCACTAAACCAGTCTCTTACCACACAGTTTTCATGGTAAGTATTGTTGACAGACACTGCAAACCATTTGATTACCTGTGATTTACATACAGATGGATTTATGGGTCTTTCCGTTTCATTGTAAAATGTGTAGAAGTTAAAACTTTAATGTACTGTATATATGTTATCTTGCTAAATTTAAAAACATGATGCACTGAATTTACTCTATTCATTTTGTACATAATTTCCACGTGAATAAAACATGTTACATCAACATATCTCTGCCTTTCAGTTTACTTTAAGAAGTAATTGTGTTCAAATATTGTATCCATACATAAATTATTTGAAGTGAGTAAATTCAGTGCATCACGTTTTAAGTGTAGAATTCCATCTATTGTATTTTGCTGCTTTGTTATTGTTAATAAAAGGTTTTGACAGTTTTAAACAATCTTGACTGTAGCTGTATAGTTGGGTCACCACAGGAAACACATGCCAATAGGAATATTTTATTATATTTTACTATTAGAATAAGAATGCTAATCTGTTCTCAGCTTATGATTTTAAACTGACTAGAAAAATGATACCTGATCCTAGTTCACTGTTCTTACTTATACATACTTTAAATTTTGGGCCAATGTTTATAAACCATTTTTACAAAAACTTTAAATGGGATTTTGTTTTTCCTTTTTTTTACAGTGGCAATGGTCAGGTGCTGTCTGTGCTTCTAAATGAGAGGTGTGCTGTCCCAAGCCATAGATCATATACCACACCCAGCACTACACAAGCCAGTTCAGTTTTCTCAACCCAGAATGCCTATCCAGAAATATCAGCACTTTTCAGTACAGCAGCTAGACCATCCACACCAAACAATAGTACAGACATAGAACCCGGTACTACAGTCTCATTTCCCAATACAGCAGCCCCGTTATCCAGTACAGTCACACCAATCAATACTACAGTCCCACCTGCTGGGGTGACTTTCAATGCAACAGCTCCTTCATCCAAATCTGTTGTCATACCAATCAATAATACAGTGATGCAAACAACTGCTACAGTATCATCTCAGAATATAGGCCTTGTACTGTTCAATAAAACAACCTCACCTGCAGCACAACATAATTCAACCAGCTTACAACAAATGTCTTCACAATTTAACATAACACAGGTAGTTGTAACTCAAGCACAAGCAAACACAACTACTTACAGTTCTAACTCTGAACTAGGTACACCTTTTCATACAACAGCATTACAAAATGCATCACACCTCAATTCCCCTCTATCACAGCTTAGCACAACACCTGCAACAGGAAGAACCCAGTTAAGCACAGTGCTCTCTGATAATACAGCACAGATTGATACGACACAGTTTAAAAATGACAGTGTAGACTCTCTTTCACAGAATGCATCACACTCAGATGAAACAGTGCGAGATCTAAGTGCAACACTGTCAAATACAACTGCACTGCCTGTAAACACAACACAGTACAAGACAAAAATACCTCTGAATGCAACAAATGAACCATCCTTGAATACAAGGATTGACACAACAGCGTCATTTCAATATATTACAGAATCAGACACTTTGATTCCTGTTACAAATGTAACAGCATCACTGAATATAGGACACCCAAACACTGCAAGCACATCTGTTTACACAACAGAACAACAAATCACAACAGCATCATTGAACACAGCATATTCAAACAACACAGGTTCACCATTTTACACAACGGCATCGTTTCCAAGTACACTGGAATCCAACTTCTCTGTACATGTCACAAATGCATCGGCAGCAGTAAATACAGTGCCTCCAAGTGCTAATACCACAAGTTCACCACTTTACACAACAGCACCATCTTGGAACCCAACAGAAAGGAACACCACACTCCTTATTACAAACACAACAGCGTATAAAATTGCTGCAGCTTCAGTTAACACAACACAAAACACCACAAGCTTTCCACTTTCCTCGTTTATTAATATGACAGATGTAAATAACAGTGCATATGTTAAAGATACCACAGCAATGGTGAATATAACACACCCAGAAACCACAAGCCCATTACAGAACACGCTACAACCAAACACCACAGTGAACTCTGCAACAGCTAAAATTGATCACTCAATTCACCCAATTCTGAACACAACACAAGCTAATATGACAACTTCTGAATATAACACTACACAGATTAACATTTCAGCCATTACACTCACTCCTAATGTGAGAAATGTAATACTCAATTTTACGGATGCCAATGCAACTGTACGCCCATTAAATATAACACAATTTAATGTAACACTGCTCCCTTTGAACTCAACAGCAGCCAATACCACAGTATCCCAAAACGTAACACAGTACAATGAAACAGACAATTTTAACACAAGTCCAACACCTACAGTGACAAGAATAAACACAACAATTTCCATCTCTGATATTTTAGAACAAAACCTCACCACAGCCAGTGATGTGAAGGTAACACAGACTGATATTACAAGCATGTTACAGAATATTACAATAGAAAAGAGTTTTACATACAATGTCACATTAGATGTCACAGCTGCACTAAATGCAACCTACACCAATGATTACAATTATGAAAGTTCTCCTGTTCTAAATATGACATCAGGTCCTTCATTTAGCTTAAACATCTCAACCAATATCACCACCAGCACTGTATACAATACAACATTCCGCTCAAACCGTATCTCAGAGTATCAGCTCAGCACAACCAATCCTAGCACTAACACCACTGGAGATGTTTTGGCAGCCCCTGGTGCTACTATGCCCGCTAGTACTGAATCTACGACACCAAACACCATTGCTCCAGGAATAGCACAAATCCTAGGCATTACAGGCCCTCCAAGTACTGCATCAGTTGTTGTTCCTCAGCTAGTAGTGCAGACCACCACTGTCACTACCAGCACCACACAAACAGGTGAGATCATAATTACAAGCAACCATCGACCTTGCTTGTAATTTATGTATTAGTGCACCATACACAAATACATGCTTCTCTTGCTAGGTTGGACAAACTTCTTCATAGAAATAAATTTAAGAAATAAATAGAAATTGTTTTTTTTTTTTCCAATTAGAAATTGTAGACTTCTTTCAAAACATTTAAATTCATTAAGCTACAGATTTAGACTTTGCTAGCAAAACGTTGAATGCTAGTTTTTTTGTTTTCATTATGAAAGAGTTTCATGAGGTTGTATTGGGGAGTGTGTGATAATCATAATTTATATAGCACTTTTTATTTTAGGTGCATTGTGTTTTTTATGCAAGAAGACATTAGCTAAACTACAATTATAGACTATAAAACACGAAGAGCAAGAAGAGAAAGAAAGCTAGAGTACACTACAATAAACAAATATGTTTTTAATTTATTTATTTTAAAAAATCTCTTTTGATTCAGTCTTATATGTATGTCATGTTTAAGCCAAATCTTTTACCTTCCATGGCAGAAACCACAACTTCACAGAGTCCTCAAGCATTGGCTGAGCAGATTGCACAGATGGATATGTCCAGCATTAACTCCTCTCAGGTGCAAGAGCTGGTCAGCCAAATGGAGAATATACTGTCTGCACCCAACATCAGTCTGAACTTGGCCACAACTGTGCTGTCCATCATCAACAGCCTTCTCAACAGTACCACAGATGCTGTGGCTTCTGCCTCCAATCAGTAAGAGACTGCTACAGCTAAAACATCAGGAAAATGGATGGGGGGTCAAAAAATAAATAATTCTAAAAAATGATAAGGTCATTTGGGTGGATGGTATAATATTTATGATTACTGTACATTTTATTGTCAGACTGATCAAGGCTGTGGACACACTTGCATTGAAGCTGTACATTCCAGACAAATCAGAGAGCATAACATTTGAGTCACTTGCTCTGATGGTGACAAAAATTGATGGGACTGACTTCATGGGAGCTTCCTTCACAGTTACAGATCCAATATCTTTAGCGGTAAAGTATGATACTCAATTTTTATGTAGTGCACTTAAGTTAAGCCTTTTAAACCCTAGGCTTATTATTGAGTTATTATCAGAGGTGAATAGGAACTGGTTCAATTTACCCTGATAAAAGCACATACACCAATTTATTTGTGGAACACAAATTTTCATATTGTTAAGTATAGCGTTAGAGGAGCATCCATTTTTTGCAACATACATATAAAGCAAATAATTATACATAAAGTATTTATGTAATTTTAAAAAGTAGTAGTGGGGAATACGGTATTTGTTGAATACTGTTACAGCAGTAAACATTTTAAAAATGTCCAAAAATGGTAATACAGTAAATGTGTGTAAGTACAGTATGTCTGACAGCGAACATTACTTGTAAATCTGTGGTAAATTGGTAAGATTGTAATAGTGTCAATTGGTCTTGAATGCTGTGGTACCTTGTGGTTCTTCCAGACAGCATGAAGGAGTAGAGTTTGTGTGAAGGTTATGTGAGGTCTTCCACACAGCTGGAGTCTTTTCAGTGCACTTCTCAGCTTCATGTTAATCTGCATATATGTGTGTTTTGGTGCAGGTTAATAGCAGGAGAAGAAGATCTGTAAGTTCTTCAAATCTAGGTTCTATCAAAATCCCTGCCTCTCTGACAGAAAACTTGTCCCCAGAGGAGCAGCAGGAGGCATCACGGGTTCAGTTCACTTTCTTCAAAAAGAGCACTCTGTTCCAGGTAAAGAGAAGTCAGAAATGTAGCTGAATTTATTATCAGAAATCCTGTATGTCATATTAATACATTTTTCTAAGACATTTGAAAAAAGACAGTGAATGTTACAAAGCCTACATTAGGATATATACAAAATGCATAAGTATGCTAAATGGCTGCCCTGTCAGCAGAGGCTGGGACCTAATTCCCCACGATGGATCAATAAAGTACTGTATATCTGTATCTGTGAGCTTATCTGTTTCCCCTGTTTTCATTAAAGAAACCCAGTTACCAAAAACCAATACTTCATTTAATGAAATCAGGTGAGCTGCTAGTGCAGTTAACACATCTGTGAATATTTGGAGTGGAAGTCAGAAACCTTACTGACATGCAACAACTCTGATGACTTTTATTTTTGTTTTTTTGTAACAATGATGAGTTTACCTGCTCACTTGCTGCAAACAATCAAAAAACTTGACACCCCAGCAATCACTTACATTATGTGAACACTTCACAGTGAGTGAGGAATACAGACATCTCAACAAATGTTGGCACCACTAATAAATATGAGTTAAAAGGTTATAAGCAGAGCTGAAAATTGTTTAAAATATGTAATCATGATTAGTCATATTACGTTGAATTGTTCATTATTATTATTCACATTAATCTCATGAAATGTTTTTCTGAATATTCAGTAATACAAAAGCATTATTTTCATACAAAGAAAAAAATGTTTTAGCTTCTTTGCTACAGAAAATTTCACCAAAGCAAGAAACTGGCAATACATTTGTTTCCCTTTCCTTCAACAGTAACAACAGAGAAATGTTTTTCAAAAAGTCTGCAAACCAACATTTCTATTGATTAGCTTTAGTTTGAGATAAAGCTGACAATTCATTATTTTTTCATTGTTTTTAATTCAAATAAATATAAGCACAGTAAGAAAGTAACAAGAATTTGGGATAGAGTAGTTGATATTTTGTGAGCTAATTTGTAGAACAACAAAATTCATTTCTAGATGTGAGGCTTCAAATAATACTGGATTGTCATGAGGAGAGGTTTGGAAAGGGCTAAACTAATTTTATTCATAATTTTTTTTCATATGTAAAATTGCTACTTAAACTACTTATTTTATTATTTTGCTTAAAGAGAACAGAAATAAGCTCTTACTGAACTTCAGGATATAACCCTGGAACTATGGGTCACATTGTTGAAAATGCATTTAATGCTGATAAAAAAAAATGTAAATTACTTAAATGACTCTTTTTTTATAAATGTTTATCATGTTAACAGCCAAAGTTATAAAAAAATCATATTTTGATCATTTACTGTAATCTCCCTTTGAGGAAAAAAAAATATAAAAAAAAAAATCTTATAATCCATTTTACTCATCCTAAACATCCATCCATCCATTATGCAGCCCACTTAATCCTTATCAGATACACAGTTAGTTCCCTAGTCTCTCACTGGGCGCAGTGCAGAGCATTACACTGTCCCAACTAAGCCAGGACAATGTGCCAATCCATTGCTGGTCATCCTAAACAGGAGTGCCAAAAATTAAAGGGACTATAAAATCTCATTGCATTAACTTATAATGTTACAAGATTATATTGTTTTCTTCAGTCAAGTCATACAACACAATAAAAAAATTCTACAATTATTACATTCATATACCATCACTGTCAAAACATCATACAGTATCCTCGAAACATTATAGTGGAAAGAAAAATACATTCTAAAATGTAATGTATATTTAATTAAAAGCAATTTAAGGTGGTTTCTGTTCACTTGTCACAAGTTCATGCAAGGTGAAATGCATGTGGCTTTTTCCAAAGTAAAAAATCTTTTTCAAAATTAAATAAATACATAGCATAAAACATAACTATACTACCTGCCCTGTCACATGCTGCAACCAGCACCTTAATATATATGCACTATGTATAATCTATATATGATCACTGTGTGTGTGTGTGAGAGAGATAGTTTCTTTTTTTTGTTGTTGCTGTTAACCTTTGTGCACTATGAGCCACTGTAACCTAAAGCAAATCCCTTGTATTAGTGAGAATACATGGCCAATAAAGCCTGATTCTGATTCTGAATATGGACAAGGTCTTGCTATGAAGGTGACAAAATAAAAGACATATATGTACTTTGATGTGTTTATTCACTGTATCAGGACAAAAACAACAACTTGATGCTCAATAGCTATATTCTGGGGTCGAGCGTCGCTAATTTGTCCATCAAGGGACTGACAGAGAATGTGGAGGTTACACTGAGGAATGAAGAGCCTGTAACAGTGAGTCCACTCACTCTCAGACACTCAAACACACAGTCTCACTCCTCACTGCTGCCATTCTCATTTCTCTTTCTTCTCCAACAGAGAAATGTGACCTGTGTTTTCTGGGACTTTACAGCAAATGGTGAGATTTCTCTATTTCTCATCACTCAGAAAACCATGAGGCATTTATTATTCTTTATAACCTGGAGATGAGACAATTTCTTTACTGATTGGCACCTCTGAAGTCATTTTCCCTTATTTATTGCTCTTATGATTACCTGATTATTTTAGACACATTAACCATTTTTGACTTAGAATTGTTTTTTTTGTGTTACTGTTGAACATTTTTAACAAACATATACATGAAAACTAATATTAAGAATATAAATACTTATATATACTGTATATATTCCACATTTTCCCATACAACAGTAAATACTTAAACGCATTGTAAATAAGCTCTTGGCTCTCAGAAAAAAAACACTCATTCATCTTTTATTTTGAAGCCGAATACAGCACAGAAAGTGCACTCATTTGTTTCACTATGGCCAATGTGATGGACGAGATCCCTAATAAGAAAGTCTCTGAATGTAATATTGACAAGACACTCAGTTCCATGGGGTTTATTCATAGATGTATTTATTTTTAAAAATAGACAGTCTGCATTAATTAACATTCAATTAAATGTAAACATACCCAAGTTGGACAAAATGATCTTTTTTATCAGCAGTCCCACTGCCAGATGTTATTTTGCAGCAAAATAATAATAAAGTCATAATGCAAAAACAAACATACAGTTTGGTTAGATGCCATTTTAAATAACAAATAAATGACAGGTGTTATCATGAATGTCATGGACATACTCATGGTAAAATTAGGTTAAACCATCATCATTGTTAACATTGTTAGTCCCCAATAAGCCATTTACTAAGAGTATGCCTAAATGAATCATAGGAAGAGGATTGTCTAATTGATTGTGGTACTGAGTTCCATTGACATGATGCTCAGAAGGAAAAAACAGCACCTCTGGGATTTCTGTTTACAGTACATTTGGAAGTAATAAAACCAGACAGATGAGGATAACCTAATCCATGCATAATCGTATAAGTCATCAATCAAAATTTACCTCCTTTAGCGAATCAGCAACGCAACAAATTGGTAATTTGCATAATTGTCATGCATGCAGAGCCTGATGGAGCCACAGTTAATTAACTGTCAAAACAATCAGTTAATATAATCAGTATAATACTAATATCATACTATAATATTAATAATTCTAATATCATTTATTTTGAGCCATTGATATGTGCATGCTGCTCTAAATTAGGTTAATTACTGAACCATTAATTATGTGCATAATGTAGATGTTTTGTTCATTTCAGGGGGATCAGGAGGTTGGAACAAAAGCGGATGTATGGTCATGAACACCAGCACAGAGAATGAGACAGTGTGCAGCTGCAATCACCTGACAAGCTTTGCAGTGCTAATGGTGAGCATGCATACATTATTGTATGTATTTGTTAAAAGATGTTTTTTATGCACAACCTCTTGTTTACACCACTTAGGCCACCAAAGTAGTTACAGTTGCAATACAATCCATGACAAAGTGTAGTGCTGCATGTAATTAGTATCTAAGTGACATTTTTTTTTATTTATAAAGGACCTCTCTGGAGTGGGGATCACTGACCGGTTGCAAGCCACCATTCTCACCTTCATCACATATATCGGCTGTGGCATCTCCGCCATCTTCCTTTCTGTCACTCTGCTCTCCTACTTGGCCTTTGAGTGAGTTGTACAACTGATCTTTTAATAGTTTACATGAGTCTATTTTATGCTCTGTTTTTATTTATTCATCATTTTGCCTAAAACTGTCATAAATTTTGGCAATATCAAGTGTCGGATCATAACACTTCATACTAAAATAACTCAGTAAACCATTTGTCAATATTCAAATACCCATTTTTTATTGAATTGCACACCAGATATATTTCATTTATGATTATTAAAATTAATGTTTTTCATAAATACAAAACTGTCAAATAATGAAATAAATATCTAAGTATTTTAAACATGACTTCATTCAACAACCAAAGAAAGGATTGACAATAAGACAAGAACATATAATAAAAGGTAACATTTTTAAAACTTTGTGTAAAACAAATACAAGTCTTCATTTTAATAATTTCTATGTAATAAAATAAATCAATAACTAGTTATTATTCTCCTCTGTCAACTGCAGTATTCTGTAACTGTGAAGAGCAGCTACCTCAGAAATTTTGTCTGGAGTAATTTTTTAATGTTGACTGTTTCTAGGAGTATAAGTTTGTTACTGAGGTAAACCTGAGTTAACATCTGAATGTTTTGTGTAGGGCATAATGGCCACGGAGGTACTGTTATTTTAAATTAGTGGAAGGGGCAGAGGACTTTTCTCCACCAAGTATATTCATTTAGGTGTGTTTATGTATTTCTGTATACTAAGATAAATGAAGAGTCATGTAAAATTGTTATTGACTGCTGTTGTGTAGGCTGTTAATGCCATTCTAAAGGATATTTACTGTGAATGTTATATATATATAGACATAACATATAGACATAACATATATATATATATATATATATATATATATATATATATATAGAGCGTTGATATAGAATAGTGATTAAAAAATTATCTACTTCAGAGGGTGTGAACCTCCTGCCAGGGCCTCGTCCCCATCTCTGTCTGTCATTATGTTCATAGTTCTGTATTGTTGTTCTTGGATGTATTGTTACCATGTTTCATGTAGTGTAAAATCGTTCATAGATGTCATGTATTGTCACGTTTTGTCAGTGTACATTGTCATAGCCTTGTTTTGTTGTCATGCTTTTGTTATGTAGTCTAGTCACTGCCACAGTATTGTGTTAAGTTCAGTTCTTGCAATAAAACCTTGTGTTTTTGTTACCCACTACTGCATCTATTTCCTTCTGCCATAGCCACAGCAATCTGACAGATTGGTTCAGCTATACAGAATGAATTAACACTTGTCAGTCAATCATGTATTTCATCACTCCTGACTTCTTGTATGTGCATAACATTCAACATCTTGGTTTCATACACAACACTAATTCTGTCTTCTCTGATTTCTCAGGAAAATCAGGAAGGACATTCCATCAAAGATCCTGATCAATCTGTGCTTTGCGCTTCTGTTTCTTAACCTGGTCTTCCTGCTGGACTCGTGGCTGGCTTTATACACCAAGGCAGTAGGCCTCTGCATCTCCACAGCCTTCTTCCTGCACTACTTCCTGCTTGCCTCCTTCACTTGGATGGGTCTGGAGGCCCTGCATCTCTACCTGGCCATCGTAAAAGTCTTCAACAGTTGCATGTCCCAGTACATGCTCAAGTTCACACTGGCTGGATGGGGTGAGTTCCTGCACAGAACAAGCTGCAGTGTAGAATGCACCTTTAGGGTTTCAAATATTTAATTTTTTGTTTTTCTTTTTCATGTATTAACTGGTGTATTAACAGGACCTGCATTCCATTCATGAGTTTGCTTTGCTTAATTACTGAATAAGAAATCTGGGAACTTTAATGCATTCCAGGTATACCATTGCTGGTCGTCATCATTGTGATTGCTGTGGACAAAAACAACTACGGCCTCATACCTTATGCGCAGTTTGTAGATGGGGCCTCAGATGATTTGTAAGTTGAACCCTTATGATTGGAGAGTAAATCTTACCTCATGTAATTTCTTCACAGGAATAGATTTATTGTGCATGCTAATGAGTTTAAATAAAACAGTCAAATCTAACAGTCAAAGGCTTCAATTACCACAAGGCTGAAGACATGTTAATTTGCTTTCACTTCAAGCTATTTTAGCAACATTAGCTTTACTGATTTAACAGTTCACTTTAATCCTGAGTCTCATTACTGTGTGTTACATATTAGTTTCATACACTGGTGGTCAAAAGTTTTAGAAAACGCCACTTTTTCCAGTTTTGTATGGAAAATGATTGAGTTTAATGTCTCATTGACTCTGAAATGAAAGCACATGAGTTAAAGAAGAATTCATGGAATCAATTTATAGACCAAAATGTGTCTAAACTTTGGACACAAAGTAGCACCTTTGTCAGTTATAACAACTGAACACACTCATGACATTCTTTCTACAATAGACATCAAATATTCTTTGTTTTGCTTTACACTTCATCCCAAATCAGCTGGATGGGGTTTAAGTCTGGAGACTGTGCTGCCACTCCATGTTTTCAAGCTGACCATCTTGTTTTTTTTTCCTGAAGTAGTTCTGGCTGAGCTTGTACTTATGTTTTGGGTCATTATTGTGCTGTAGGATGAACCCCTCACATACAAGGTGCATACCAGAAATGTTCTAAAACTTTTGACCGGTAGTGTATGTCCTCACTTTGTAATTCATAACAGATGGTTTAATGAAGGCTGCCATTCACCAGATGAGAAGCACCACATCATACTGTGCAGCATCACATAACAGGCGGGAAAAGCATAGCTGCAGCATAAAAAGCATGAAAACTAAATGTCTTTTTCTTCAGAGTTGCTTGACTAATGCTTATAAAATACTTAAATTTGACTTTGATCTGTGCAAACCTGGTAACATATCAGGACACCGCAGTCCAACAGGAACTGACATCTGAGGAAAATATCACAGAATGGACTATAATAAGTAATACATTTTGGATTTATTGGTTGTATTGTTAATGATGTTAGAAAACAGAGAACAGCAATATGCAGGTCTGCAGTCACATGACCACCACAACATCATCCATCACTACAACACTCACAAATTGGCTGGAGGAATGTTAACTACAAAGTTATGTTTAAGCTGTTACACTTGGCTTCAAATCACTTGTGCATTTTAGTGAGAAGACAAAACAGTGTTTTAACTGAATTAAATGTGGAAACAGGGATAAATCTTCTGAATTGTTTATTATTTGATTTGTTTGACCTGAGCAACTTGTCTCACTTGACTTAAGTAACTTGAAACTTGCACATTAACCCCCACCTCTGTAATCTACTATATTTTGTGGTATTACTCTGGGTTTTAGTTATTGAAGTTATAGCAGCATGCTGAGACAATAAGCAGGTTCAAAATCATCAATGGTGAATGACATTAGTGTGTGCAGCCTTTTTAAAAACTATTGTTTTGGGATAAATTACTACTTAGTTCATTTTTTTGCAGTATTGTACACGTATTGCACCTGGTGTGTGGTAGCCTTAAGTCTCAACAGTAACCTGAATAATAACCTGGGAGTGGAATTATAGTATCTGGTCTTTATATGCAACATTCCCATTTTCCTTTTCCTTAGTTGCTGGCTGAAAAACACAATTGCCTTCTACGTGGCAGTGGTGGCCTATTTCTGTGTAATATTTGTGTCCAACCTGATCATGTTTGTGGTGGTCATGGTCCAGCTGAGGCGCATCAAACGTCAGAATCCCCACAATAACCAGCACCGCAGTGGTCTGCAAGACCTGCGCAGCATCGCTGGCCTCACCATCCTGCTCGGACTTACTTGGGGCTTTGCCTTCTTTGCCTGGGGCCCAGTCAACCTGGCTTTCACGTACCTCTTCACCATATTAAACTCTCTACAAGGTAAGAATATACAAAGTCACATGGCAGGGACATCATGGTGAATCAGCATACACTAACCCTTCTCTCTCTCTCTCTCTTTCTCTCACTCTCTCTCTCTCTCTCTCTCTCTCTCACTCTCTCTCTCTCTCTCTCTCTCTCTCTCTCACTCTCTCTCTCTCTGTTAAAGGCTTTTTCATCTTTGTGTTCCACTGTGCATTAAAGGAGACTGTCCGCAGACAGTGGAGAACCTACCTCTGTTGTGGAAAGTTAAGACTAGCAGAGAATTCAGGTACAATTTTATCTAAAAGAATGTTATTAATGTTCAAACTACTAGTGCACCTGCAAATATTAGAATATTGTGAAAAAGTTCATAATTTTATTCTAAAAGGTAAGTTATTTTTGTATTTAAATGTATTTTATATTCATTACACATAAAGTGAAATATTCCCAGCCTTTCTGTTTTAATGTTGATTTTGTTTTAATATTAAATTACTGAAACTCAAAATAAAATACTCTAATAGTTTGAGATTCTGGATTTCTGCATTTTCATGAGCTATATGCCATACTAATCAACAGTAAAACACAAGAAGATTGAAATATAATTTTACATGTAATGAATATAAATTAGGACAGTTTTCCTTTTTGAAATAAATGAACAAAAATGAACTTTTTCCACAATAATCAAATTTTTTGAGATGCCATAGTACTCAACACTGTTTCACCACTAGAATAATAGAATATATAGCTAGCATACAATACTGCTCAAACATTTGGGGTCACCCACAATTTACCATGAAAACGTACTTTTAATTCAAAAGAAAAACACTTTTTTTTCTACCCATTTAAAGACTGATAAAATCCACAAATGCTGCTGCTCCAGATAGTCAGTCGTCTATGGTAGAAGGTGAGGTAGAACAGTGGCACTGTTTTTAGCTCAGTTTTGGTTTCTTTCACAAGCTGTTTACACCAAGTTTATAGGCTTTAAAACAGCTTCTTCTCCAACGGGTTTAGCGCATAGTTTGTGGAAGATGTCATGGGATGTAGGAATATGGTGGATACCCTAGAATAGGACACATTAGTC
This sequence comes from Crenuchus spilurus, assembly GCA_036984385.1. Lineage (NCBI taxonomy): Eukaryota > Metazoa > Chordata > Actinopteri > Characiformes > Crenuchidae > Crenuchus > Crenuchus spilurus. Next base: position 3,496 of record BRDA01081532.1, on the reverse strand, counting down.
TCAAGTAAATAATATCAGTTCATTAGAATATGAGATATTAGTCCATAAACTTCCTCAACAAACACTATTAATTACTAGAAGAGAGGTCTAGCTATGAGTGTTGAAGCATTTCAGGTTGGATTTGTTACAGGACTTGATCAGATTTATTCTTTTTCCCTCTGATATCTGATCCAGTGTGTCATCATGGTACTCATACCCAAGCCAAAGTTAACTGAACCAAACTACAGTTAAACTAAAGTGAATGCATTTTACATTTTGAATAGTTGTGTAAGTCAAGGTTCTTGCAATGCTGCAGTTAGATTTGTTTGTGGTATTTAAGTGTTTGTGTCTTTGTGTCTAATTTGCAGAGTGGAGCCGAACAGCCACTCAGAACAACACAAAGAAGACCTCACTTGCCACAGCAAAATCATCACATGGCTCTCAGACACAGAGTACTTCCAGAAGCTCTTCACTGAGCACCAACAGCATACCACAGTCAAATTTCATCAGTCAGTACCTCTTATGTCATTTCAAAGTCTCCCAGATGTAGTGAAAGTGTACTATGGTTAACAGATTAAATTGAGCCCCAGAGGACCACTACAGACCAGGTATTATTTGGGTGGTCGATCATATTTGCTCTGTGGTGGTCCTATGGAGGTCCTGGTCACTGAAGGTTAGCTTATAATGAAGCTAACAAAGTATACAGAGAAACAGATGATCTACAAAGTGCAGCTATATGATCAGTGGAGGAGACAAATTACAATGAGTGTAGATACAAGGATATAGTTTTATTGTTATGGCTTATTGGTGTAAGTGACTTTGGTTGAAGAGAAAAATACTTAGATATGGTTTTGGATACCAATTTATGAATGAGTGATTTGGTCTTCAAGCATGTTGTTTGCCTTTTAATGTTGACCTCATGAATATTTTAATGAGCTGTGTTGTGACTGGATGCACAGTATGGAAGACAAGTGTAAGTAAGTGAAGTGTAAGGTGTACCAGAATCTCCTTATTCAGCTGTGCCAAAGTAAATACAGTTTCCCATTTCAAGGCACATTTAATGATGGGACTTTTCATGAATTAGATGGTATGCTTAGCATTGCAAGCATCCCCATTTAGTTTAATAGTAACTAGTTTCTTCATAATGTCTCTCTCATCACGCATTTGTTGAAAGAACAGTAGGTACAATGTTAAAAATTACATAAGCATGTCTTTTGAACAAGTGTGTGATGATGTAGGCATGTAGGGTTCACAGTGATGGGGATATAAACTACCATTACTTGTTGGCAATATTAGGCTCCAATGCAAAAACATTTTGGACCCAAACTTGTTTTATAAAACAGACACTTTATTTGAAATGTTCTTCTCTTTATGTTCTTACCACAGACTCATCCACGGAGGATGGCGTTTCCACATCTATGGATGACTCCAGCGGTGATGTGGTTCTCAATGAAATCAACAGCCAGCACAGACCGCTGCATAGAACTGACTGATGTGTGGACTAATGGTTTAAAGGATCAAAATCACCAAATAACTGTGACTACTTTTTGGACAAAACCCTGTTCAAGACCATACGTTTGAAGACTTTGTGTTTATCATGCTTCCTGCAAACTCTGTAGTTGTTTTAGATATTTCAGATATTCAAATGGACATTATCTTCCAAAAAAAGACATTTTAAGGCCCCCAGTGGCTCAGTGGACTAAGGCTCTGTCACTATGATCTGAGAATCGTGAGTTCAAATTCCGGTCCTGCTGCTTGCCATCAGCAGCTGGGACCCGAGACATCAAAATTGGCCGTGCTGTCTCCGGGCTGGTAATATGGCACTCTCTCCCCAGCACTACCATGTATTGTCAGCTGGCTCAGGCGTCTGCCAGATGATCCATCAGAACTGAGGATCCTGTGCTTTCCTCTGAGCTTGTTTACTGCCCGGCGGCGGTGTTTCGGCAGCAGTTTGATAAAAAGCGGACCTTGATTTCACATGCATCAGAGGAGGCCTGTCTGCACCCTCCTAGAGTCAGTCACATTGGAAGTAAAATGTGGAGAGTCAATAAGTGTGCAGATCAGTTGGCTACCAAAATCACATGGGGAGAAAATTGTGGTTTAAAAAAGACATCTTTCATAGGAAATCAAAGGAATCTTTTGGAAATCTCAAATGAAAGTTTATTTCTTGAGATGTTCCTCATGGGGCTTGTGTACCTCACCTGAAAATGTGAACTTTCACCGTTATGTGGTTGCAGTAAAGCATCTGTCCAGTTTTTAGTCAGAGGAGTCCATGTCTTCCGATGAGTTATGAGGCAGTTCACCTGATGATACCTAGATAAGCACTAGAATTGGCATGAATTAATAATTCATCAAACTTTGTTAATTTATTTCAAAACACCTTGACAGAACACAGAAGCAGCCTAAACAGAGTAAAGTCAAGTTCTGAGTTTCAAGCTGGGACTTTACTAGGGCTGCATCTTTTTAACAGCTTCCTAGGTGGTGCGGACAGCATGAAAACATGGAGGTCATGTATAACAAAATTAACCATCTTTCTGTGCAGTGAAAACAGCCTGCGTTTACTCCTCACTTATGTGAAGACACTTGAAGGATGTGAAGCTGCCACATTTTTTTTCAGAAAACAGTATTAAACATTCATAACTTTTACTACATGTCATTAGAGACTGAATTGTAACTTTTATTGTTTTTTTATTCCTGCTTTTATATGGTAAAAATATGAACATGTAGTAAATACAGTAAGTAGCACTTTATAGACCTGAAAAAAAGTAGATCATGTGCATCTTTTTTGGGAGAGGGTTTAAGGTTTATGGAACTGTTTGAAGAACCAGCTACTACCAAAGAGCCAAGTTATTGATCATTTAATGAAGGAAATCTTTGATATAAAAATACTTAATGAACAAAATGGATTAGCAATTAGCACAATGTCCTTCTTCAAAGGCTGCTTTTGAAGAATTCTCTTTGATCTCATTCTCTTTCCAGTTTTCTCATTGAGAAATGTACATACTGTATTATTATATTAATAATAATGTTATATTGTTATATTTGACTGACTTTACTAAAAGATGTGTTCAATCATGTCAATGTTTTAAATAAACTAATTTAATTAAACTTTAATTCTGGAACCTTTTAAATTCATTGTATCTTATTTTAGGTATTGTTAAAATATTCTGGAGAAAAATATATATATATTTCTGCCCTCTAAAAACAAAGGCTTAAAAGATCTTTTAGATTTTCTTACTGGTGGAAAAAATGTGCCTCCAAGAACCAGGAAACTCTTGTGTTGTAGTGAATTATTGTACATCAAGTACATGAATATACACTGCTCAAAAAAATAAAGGGAACACTAAAATAACACACCCTAGATCTCAGTGAATAAAATATTCCAGTTGAAAATCTTTTTTTATTATATAGCGGAATGCGTAAAGAACAAAATAACATAAAAATGATCAATGTACATCAAAATTATTACCCCTTGGAGGTCTGGATTTGGAATCATACTCAAAATCTCATACCACCC
>BRDA01081528.1:0-24528 GCA_036984385.1 Crenuchus spilurus | reverse complement strand
CCCATCGGTCCGGTCCAAGGCTGATGGAAGACTGATTACTATTCTCTGCATGATGCTTCCCTGGATCAGATGCCCACCAACGACCAGCTACTGTGACCTGCTCCAGATGCCCTACTCTACTGCCCACATTGGAGTTCAAATGGACTTTCTGCCCGTTATCATTGCTCCCACTATCATCATCATTCCTGTCCCACTACTGTCACCATATCAGCTCACCTGAACATTACAACAACATTATATGATTATGATTTATCACAAACTTAGAATTAGCAGACCAGAGGAGGATGGGTCCTCCATGTGAGTCTGGTTCCTCCCAAGGTTTCTTCCTCCAGCTCTGAGGGAGTTTTTCCTTGCCACTGTCACCGTTGGCTTGCTCACCGGGGATTAGGGACTAATGATTTGATGTCTATTATTACTAACCCTGTAAAGCTGCTTTGTGACATCAGTTGTAAAAAGCGCTTTATAAATAAATTTGATTGATTGATTGATAGATAACACCCCGTTACCCTTAAAAAGAGTTTTATAACGTCTTTTTTCACATACATCAGTACTGTACAGGTCCTCTCTTTCATGTTTACTAATGCTTAGTCGCTGGTGTCAAGACAGGTTTGTGGTGGTACAGAAATGAGACCAGATCTGCTGGAGCCACTAGAGCTCAACAGGATTTTAACTAAACTCAGTGATGTAGTCATGCTGAGACAATAACTGATTCTCTCTCTCTGTCTCTCTGTGTCTCTCTCTCTCTCTGTCTCTCTCTGTCTGTGTCTCTGTCTCTCTGTCCGAGTCTCTGTCTCTCTCTCTGTGTCTCTGTCTCTCTCTGTCTGTGTCTCTGTCTCTCTCTCTGTCTCTGTCTCTCTCTGTCTGTGTCTCTGTCTCTCTGTCCGAGTCTCTGTCTCTCTCTGTCTGAGTCTCTGTCTCTCTCTCTCTGTGTCTCTGTCTCTCTCTCTGTCTCTCTCTGTCTGTGTCTCTGTCTCTCTCTGTCTGAGTCTCTGTCTCTCTCTCTCTGTGTCTCTGTCTCTCTCTGTCTGTGTCTCTGTCTCTCTCTCTGTCTCTCTCTCTGTGTCTCTGTCTCTCTCTGTGTGTGTCTCTGTCTCTCTCTCTCTGTGTCTCTGTCTCTCTCTGTCTGTGTCTCTGTCTCTCTCTCTGTGTCTCTGTCTCTCTCTGTCTGTGTCTCTGTGTCTCTCTCTCTGTGTGTGTCTCTGTCTCTCTCTCTCTCTGTCTCTCTCTGTCTGTGTCTCTGTCTCTCTGTCTGAGTCTCTGTCTCTCTCTCTCTCTGTCTGTGTCTCTGTCTCTCTCTCTGTGTCTCTGTCTCTGTCTGTCTCTCTGTGTGTGTCTCTGTCTCTCTCTGTCTGTGTCTCTGTCTCTCTCTGTCTGTGTCTCTGTCTCTCTCTCTGTGTCTCTGTCTCTCTCTGTGTGTGTCTCTGTCTCTCTCTGTCTGTGTCTCTGTCTCTCTCTCTGTGTCTCTGTCTCTCTCTGTCTGTGTCTCTGTCTCTCTCTCTCTCTGTGTGTCTTTGTGTGTCTCTGTCTCTCTCTGTCTGTATCTCTCTGTCTCTCTCTCTGTCTCTATGTGTGTCTCTCTCTCTCTCTGTCTCTGTCTCTCTGTGTGTGTCTCTGTGTCTCTCTTTCTGTCTCTCTCTGTGTCTCTGTCTCTCTCTGTCTCTCTCTCTCTCTGTGTCTCTCTCTCTCGCTCTCTGTCTCTGTCTCTGTGTGTGTCTCTCTCTCTCTCTGTCTCTCTCTGTCTCTCTGTGTGTGTCTCTGTGTCTCTCTTTCTGTCTCTCTCTGTCTCTGTCTCTCTCTCTCTCTCTCTCTCTCTCTCTCTGTGTCTCTCTCTCTCTCTCTGTGTCTCTCTGTCTCTGTCTCTGTGTGTGTCTCTCTCTCTCTCTGTGTGTGTCTCTCTGTCTCTGTCTCTCTGTGTCTGTCTCCGTGTCTCTCTCTCTCTCTCTGTCTGTGTCTCTGTCTCTCTCTGTCTGTGTCTCTATGTGTCTCTCTCTCTCTGTGTGTCTCTGTCTCTCTCTGTCTGTGTGTCTCTGTCTCTCTCTCTGTCTCTCTGTGTCTCTGTATCTCTCTGTCTCTCTCTCTGTGTCTCTATGTGTCTCTCTCTCTCTCTGGTCTCGTGGTGGTGATTAAGGAGTTTTGAATATGATCTATTCTGCTTAAGTCTATTCTTCTCATGTACTAATGTGTCTCTATTCTGTTATTTTATTCATTTACTTTTTAAAGAGCTAAAAGCTGAAAATCACTGATTGGCTTTCTGATCAGCCATCAGGTCAGTTGCCTCTTATTGTTGCTCTTATTAAAGCCCCCAATAATAAACATGTATCAGTCTGAATCACATCATGTTCCCAGTACATCAACAATAAGGTCATTTATACAGCGATAAACAACGTAAGACACAGAAGCTCCAGTTGCGCATGTTGGACATTTTATTAAGACCAGCCTCGGCGTGCACATGTTGCAATTACTCCTACAAGAGATTTGCATAAGTTAAAGTGGACAATGCCAACGTTTTTGTTTGGCTCACCAGTGAGACTTTGTTGTGATAGTGAAGCTCTTAAAAGCTTTCAATCCTCACTGACTATAGTTACTGAATAATAACACTTACAGTGTAATCCTGGTGATTTAGGCTAAGCTAGGTTAGTATGAGTGTTGATGGTAGATTGGTTGATGGCTAATCCTAAACATTTTTCACAGATCTCAGTTGATCCCGTTTTAAGTTGTGGGTCAGCTGTGGGCTTGTGGTTAAGGAACCACCTCTGTGACCAGAAGGTCGCTGCTTCAAAGCCCCTAAAGACCCAACTGAATTACCCCAGAGTAGGGTACCTAATGCCCAACTGCTCCCCTGGCACCATGGACAAGGCCGCCTACCACTCCAGAGAAGTATACTGACCTGTGTGTGTGTGTGTGTGTGTGTGTGTGTCACTTCACAGACGGGTAAAATGCAGAGGTCAAACTCCTGTGTGTGAAAGCACATTGGACAAACTTTCACTTTTCACTTAAACATTAGGAATTTTGTACAAAATACTGCAGGCTGGTCTTTAACCAGCTCACAGTAATGGTTGGTCATCAGCAGGGCAGTGTGCAGTGTTGTATATATCGGACTGCTGGGCCGCTGTATGACACTTTAGCTAGCGGTTAAGCCTTTACTGCTGACTAGCTAGACAAGAGAAATGCTGCGAGGCTTTTTGGAGGGTGGGGGGTGGGGGAGGCTGTAAAAGGGGTAATGAGGCTCAATCCAGCCTGTCTGCACCTGAACAAACACAGAGAAAGCACCAGGCTGGAGAGCAGGGTCAAAACACTTGGAGTGAAAATGACAGCCAATGACTCTCCCAAACTGGATCAGTGAGCACAGAAAAGCTGCTGGCTGGGGGCCATCGCAGGGAGATTCATCCTTCAGCAACCCTGTGCCCTCATCAACCTGAGCACAGCCGAGGGCCGGGCAGGTACAGGCCAGGGGCTCTAAACGGCTCTGCAGCCTGAACCACACCCATCTGAACATGCGTCACTGAAGAAACACAAGAGAGAAAAGACACCAAAGGCCTCTGGCTGATCTTTCACCTCTAAAAGAGTTTCATATCTCCACAGTGAGGAGAGGCCTGTTTGGACATTAAAGGATTAGAGCCTTTGTCTCATTTACATTTGAGGCATTTAGCAGACGCTCTTATCCAAAGCGACTTACAGTTGGGGGTTAGGTGCCTTGCTCAAGGGCACTTCAGTCGTGACCTGCCAAACCGGCAACCTTCAGGTCACCAGACCAGGTCCTTAACCACTAGGCCACGCCAATATTTACCAAAATGTCTGTGCGGCTCACCGGCATGCCGAGACCCGCTTTTCTGCTCTGGGCACATTTCACAAGTCAGTCAGATGGTAATTGTGTACAAGTAGCTGATAGAATTATGTAATTACAAACCCATCACTGGTTATGACTCCCACAGTATCACCTGCAGGAGATAATGCAGTGATAACACCATCTAAAGTCCCTGCACTGCTCCATCAACACAATCCAGTCAAAGAGCAGATCTTCACCCGTGTGAGGAGATCACCGCCATCACCTTCCTCACCTGTAAACATTTCACTTCAGGATGTTTATTAAGTAGCTGCAGGCTTGGACATAGAACAGAACCGTCACTCAGAAGTTCATTAAACATAAAGTGAGTCTGCAGAAAAGCACTGAAGGCTTCTGTGGTGCTGCTGCACAGACACTTTGAGACCTTTACAGAGTGTCTGTCATTAGTGGACACTCTTTAATGTATAATTATTAAAACACTCTTTGAGCCCTTGTTTACCAGAGTATCAGCTGTAACCTGAACTAGGAGAAGAGGACATAAACACTAGATACCTGTTGTCACTCAGTGAAGCGGTGGATTTGTTTTCAGTCATTCTCAGGGTGGAATGAGCTAAATATAGTGTTCAGACTGACCTTTCTCCAAGACTCCGTCCACATCTCTCCATCCAACACTATATCACAAAACACACTGAACTTCAACCCTTTAACACCCCCCTATAGATCCGGACGTGGACTACATAACTTACCCGTCTGTTTCACTTAGATTCATGGCTGATTAAGGGTTAAATAACAAGCCGGCTGTAATATTGGAGTGGGTCCACACTTCAGTTCCATAACTTCACACATGAGTTATTATACTGATATACAGCTGAGTAAGTTCAGCAGTCACTGAACAATCTGTAGGAACTACTGAACACACATCTCACTGGAATAACCTGGTTGCCAGATCCACGTTCACTGAATAACAATCGCAGACAAAAAACACACAACCCTGTTGATTTATTCGGCATTTACTGTTTTTAGTGCACAGAATTCAGTAGTGAGACGTGATTTTAAACCCAAACAAGGCTTACCTAGTTACCGCACGAGTGCAGACCGTGACCACGAAACAGCCGGCCACAATCATCCACCCCCAGCCGCCATCTGGAGGAAGCACTCCTGCCTTCTTCTTCCTTTCCTGCGCCATGGAAGCTGCATCCACCTCCTCTTCTTCCTCGTCCTTAGTGGCAGGTCCCACAGCCACTCTTCACACCTTACTTCTCCCACACTCACATGTCATGGAGCCCCTGCTGCAGATGTGAGGACCTGAGCAAGAGAACAAAAGAACCACGCAGAACTAAGTAACAAGCTTGTCTAAAATCTGACTAATATGGGACATCTTCTCAGGACTGATGTGCTGTATGCTGCACACGGGCAGCACTAATGATTCACAGCTGACCAGAGCAAGGTGGCACGTTTTCTCCTGACGTGTGACCTCCTCAGACGAGCTGTTTACGAGCCCGGGGGCTGTGCTAACTCAGGAGTTACTAGATTAACTCAGGAGCCTGCAGTCTGCCTGCCTGACCCCCTTCACCCTGCTGAAAAGCTGAGGCATGCTTTAACATGCTCTTCCTGGAAAAACATTTTCAGTGGGTCACAGTTTCCCATTACCCCCCCCCAGTCCTACCTCCATCAACACACACAAGCAAACACACTGATAATCAATTCAAATGATTGGTCTTCACAGATAAAAGGCAAAGCTTTGTAGAGGACAGACTCCAAGTTTCACTCAGAAGACAGCAAATCGTCTGTAAACCTCTGCACACTGAGCAGTACCGGCCCGATTTAAACTCTACATGAGTGCAGGCGCTAGTTCTCTTACTCTAAATCTAATATACTTACTATTACCCATCCATTTGCAAAGGAAATCTGTCATTTTGCTAACGATGCTTAGTCTGAGAGTAACACGGTCCTGCCAGCAGAGCAGCGCCATCTGGGGCAACGGGGGTAAAGTTCTTTGCAACCCGGCGTGCCCTGCCAGTCCTAACTGAACCTGAGACTTTCTGGTTGTTGGCTCACCAGACTATTACCCAGTAAAAGGAATCATATGTGTATTTATCACTGAGGTAGAGTCTGTGTACACATTCAGATCAGGTACATGAACTGTATTAAAGCTTTGGGCCCGGTTCTGTATACACTGTCTGCACAAAATGAAATGAGCCTATTTCTTATTCCTCTCATTTAACACAACTCCTGTCATCATCATCATCATGAATAATAATAATAATTATTATTATTATTATTATTATTATTATTATAAAATAAAAATAATAAAATAATAATAATAAAATAATAATAATAATAAAATAATAATAAAATAATAATAATAATAACATAATAATAAAATAATAATAATAAAATAATAATAATAATAAAATAATAATAAAATAATAAAATAATAATAATAATAACATAATAATAAAATAATAATAATAAAATAATAATAATAATAAAATAATAATAATAATAATAATAATACATGACATTACATTAATATATGTATATAATAATTAGTCCAGTTGTACTGCTCTGGTTGGTTAACTTGGTCTGCAGAGAAAAGTTCTGTGTTTACATCTGAATATACACTGAACTGTAATCTTTTTCTTCACCAGGACCCACATTTCTTATGCATGACCAGTTTTAAGGAATGTAACATGTATGTCTGAAATCTTGAATCTGGTCACATGCAAGGACTTGTGGTGGACGGCTGTGGGTGACTTTGGGTGCCGGTGGAGGTCTGGGTTAAAGAACACAGCTGAGACTGTTGGGCTGTGCTGGTCTGTGTTAAAGCAGCTCTGCTGTCTGTTCTGTGACACTGCTGAGCACTAAAGCTCACAGCACGTGTTTTTGGTCTTGAAGGAGATCATTAAAGCAGTCAAAGGGAGAAAGTTAATCATTAGTTACCTGCTTATCAGAAATAAACTGAAGTTCAAAATAAGTCAATTATAAGAAAAACAGATCATTTTTATCAGGAACACGTGCACAGGATGACAAACACGATGAGATAAACAGATAAACAGATAAACAGATACACACAGACAGATACAGCAGCAGAGCATCAAGGAGAGACTGGAGATGTTAGAACTGTATAAGCAGCTGATCTGCTGGTTTGTTCTGATGATAAAAGTTGGGAACATAAAGTTCTTACCGTGTGTGTGTGTGTGTGTGTGTGTGTGTGTGTGAGGTCAGCTGCTTCCTCATTGAGCTTCTGCAGCTTCAGTCAGGAAAAGTCACAAAGTCCCAAAGTCCTTCACTTTAGTCAGAAGATCCAGCATCTCTACATCAGCTTCTCTCCAGCATCTGCACAGACATCCAGCGAGCGCCCGCGCGCCCGTGTGTGTGTGTGTGTGGATTGGGGGGGGGAGGTGTTTTCCCGAGGAACGGTTGCCAGGTTCAGAAAAATTCACCGAGCCTGATGCTTTCCGAAATCCCATTAAGATGCCAACCCATCGTCTTAAGAATCCAACCAGAGACATCAAATGAAGCTAATAATAATAATAATAATAATAATAAGTATAATTAATAACTATAATAACAATAATTAATAATTATTAATAACTATAATAATAGTATAATAAAATAAATAAATAAATAAATAAAAATAATAATAAAGGAAAAAGTCATGTCATGACTTTGAGATGTGAGCTGTACAGACGAGTCACTTCTCTGCATTACCAAAGAAAGTGTTTCAATCTTAATCTTCTGTTGTTCTTCGTTTTCTTATTGATGATGACGATGATTATTATTATTATTGTTTGTAGTAGTAGTATCTGAGCATCCCTATATAGTAGTCCCTATCTGAGCGGAGTTTCCATGTTCTACATGTGTCTGCGTGGGTTTCCTCCAGCAGTCCAAAAACATGGAGGTCTGGTGAATTGGGTACTCTAAATTGCGCCCAGTGAGGGGGTAGGGGACTAACCGCGACCCTGATAAGGATGAAGCGGGTGTAATGATGGATGGATTATTATTATTATTATTATTATTACTGTTGTTGTTGTTATTTTATGATATTATTGTCGTGTCCTCTCTGCTCTAAAGTTCTATTGGAACTATGACTGGTACTATTATCACACGTGACTCCGCCCACTTTTTAAACTTTTCACTTCCTGTTTTTATAAGGCAGAGATTTAATGCACCAGTTATCCATTTACCAGACTACTTATTCCATTTCTGTTGTACTATTTTGTGTTTTGATGGCTACGTTTATGTTTTAAAGTAGCTCAATAATTGACTGTATTTTCAAAATACCCCGTTTAGGCTGTAAAATCTGGAATCTGGCAACCCTGGTTCTTTAGGCTCAGGCACCTCTGTCCTCCACCTCTAAACACGTGGACACTAATTATACAATTACACATGTGAGTGTTCTCCTCTGTGTGGACCCTTTTGCTTTAACACTGTCAATAGCACAATATTAATATTATAATATTAATTAGTAATAATATTTTTATCAGTAAAAGCTGTCATGTGTAGCTACCTCTGTACAGACCCGGACAGCTACATTTGCTTAGTTTTCATAACTTATGAAGATGTACAGTAACACGTGTGTTGTAAGTACATTACTTATCTGTGGTAATATACTCCATGTGTATTATATACACTGATGTACAGAACAGCTGCATAATATTGTGTAGGTCCTCCAGCACAGCTCTGACCTGTCAAGACATCCAGAAGATCTCAAAGTGTCCTGTAGTATCTGGTACCAAAATATTAGTATGAGACCCTTTAAGTTGTGAGATGGAGTTGCAGCAGATCGTATTTGTCCTGAACATCAGACAGATTGTGGTCTTGGGAATTGGAGGCCTGGTCCACACTGAATTCTGTTCACGCATCAGTTCTGAACAGTGATTACCTGCTGAAAGAGACCGCTGTCGCTCTAATACACACTCCGCTGTTCACTCAGTGTAAAAGAAAACAATGCATCAAACCAGGCCACTTTCTTCCGTTACTCCAGTTCTGATACCCAGTGGGCTGTTGTACAGGGGACAAGGGTGGGCATTGGGCATTCAGACAGGTACGTAGCCCCATGCACAGCAGGCTGAGATGAACCGTGTTTTGACACCTCTTGAAGCCAGCCTGAACGTTTTCAGCTATCAGTGCTACAACAGCTCTTCTGTGGGCTCAGATGATCTAGTCTTTGCTCTCCAGAGGCAACAATGAGCCTTGGGCAGCACCAGTTTACCAGTTGTCCTTGGACCAGCTATTTAATATCAAGAACTGACTGTTCACTTGGTGCCCAGTGTGTCATTAGGTTTGCCATAATTCTGAGATCATCAGTGTTTTCTTCAGCTTTTAATGTTGTGGCTGATTCTTGTGTGTATTGTACCAATTATGTATTCAGCACATCAATGCATAAAATGTACAGGCCAGCAGCTTCAGAGAACATCCACACCAACCATCAACGTGATCTTCAGCAAAGCATCATTTTATTTGCCAGACAGGTTGGTCTGCTGATCTGAGATGTTGACTCAAAGTCTCCAAAGTGCATCAGAAGAGCAGAATAAAGAAGCCGAACAGTGATGAGCTTCACACAGTGGGCATGTAATGAGAAGGTGGCCTGGTCTGATGAATCTTGTTCTCTGTCACATGTGGATGCCGTGTGTGTGTGTGTGTTACCTGAAGAAGAGATGGCACCAGGATGCACTCTGGGGGAAGAAGGTAGAAGGGCAGAGGCAGTGTGATGGGCTCTGCTGGGTAACTGCAGGTCTTGGCACTCATGTGGAAGTTGCATGTTCCACCTACCCAAACACTGTAGACCAAGTACCCACTCCTTCATGCCAATGAGATTATATAACAGCAGCGGCCTCTTTAGGATGATGCAGCTTCCATAAAGTAATCTATGTTCAGTAATGGTTTGAGGAAGAAGGTGTTGACCTCAAAATTCCCCAGAACTGATGTGATCGAGCATCTGCGAGACAACCGATTCTGATCTGTGGCAAATGACAGGACTTAAAACTGCCCACTTTCTGATGCCACACATGACAGAAGAGGTTCCTGAGTCTGTGCCTCGACTGATCTGAGCTGTTTTAGACATTAACAATATTATTTTAATATAATGACCTGTAAGTCAGTCAGATAACGTTCCTAACCCCAAACCTAACCTCCAGCATTCTTTAAAAAGCACAAACATGTCTGTTCAGTTCTAAACTTGAAAGACGTGTCTGTTGTGATAATGATCACACACACACACACACACACACACACAGCCTTACACTCCACACCCACGTTCAGACACAAACCACCTCAACCTGTTTTGAAATGACTGACTCGCCCGGGTCTGAAGAACTTTGTACACATGCAGCACAACTGATAAGTACTGAAGGTTTATTTGTAACAGGATGGACAGAAACTGATATGTCATGACATACATTTCAGAGCCGGTTTGGAAGGAGATTTCCATTCTACAGGCGGACGAACACACACACACACACACGCCATGAGCACCTCTACAACATGTCAACACAACACACGGCTGTAGTGATACTGTAGTACAGACTGATGACAACACTGAAGGGGAAGATCTCACTACAGCGACACACTCCGGCATTATTATTAGTGATTACTCAACTGTGTCATGCAATTTAATGTTAAGTACATGAATGTGCATCATCAGTATGTCATACTCATGTGGTGTGAATGAAATGCTGACACGTTTATTAAGAAAACAGGCTCAGGAAGGCATTTATGACTCAAAGCTTACAGGTGAAGCAACATTTATAAAGTGTGACTAAAGCACACTGAGCTCAAGTCTGTACATCACTTCTGTGTGTCTAACATATAAACAACGTTATCAATGCAGAGCTGATGTACATCTGAATGAACATGTGTGAAAGAACATAAAGGAGGTGCCACCAAACGAAATGTGAACAAACAAAAGAGAGCAAACAGGCCTGAACATGTACTGCGAAGACTTGCCATTCATGCAATAAGCTGAACTGGGTCTGGAACAAAGCCAATACTCAGCATTAATGGCAAAGCGTGTACTATCTTGACTTGGCTCGCCCCGTTTTGCATTCAGGCCATTCTTCATGTCAGTCTACATTAAAAGACTTTGTACTAACATGTGCTTTCAATTTCCTAAAAAACAAAAACCCAACGGAACACACTGCAGGATTCACATTTCAGACACACTGATGTCACTTCACTACAGAAAAAAGAAGCTGCACAGATAGAAGTCTGCTCTCCATCAGTGAAAGGCACCTCTGAACACAGGACAACGACTGTAGTGGCTCAGAGTTGTGTTAGACTGCCATCGTGCATATGCAGGCCCTCAAAGTCAAAACAGCAGCCAACTGCATAAGGCAACTCTGATGACTGACAAAGTGATAAAAAAGGGATGAAATGCGTAAACAAGCTAAACCAGCATCACATGCACTTACAAATCTTCCCGTTTGTGTTTCAGTAACATTAACGTAAAACACGTCCGTGTGCCCTCGGCTGTGTGCCAGTCTAACCTAAAGCTCCGCAGAGTGTAAATCAGTTTAGCAACAGCAGCTGCTCCTCACATCGTATGTCCACTGACAAACGGACTAACAGGATTTGTCCAAAATGAAAAGGAATAAAAGCTCATTAACGTGTTTTATGTTAAGCTTCGACGTCTGAGCTTTAGTTTGGACTGAAATGCAGTTTGTGGCCGAGAGAAGCTTTCAGGTCAGCAACACTTTATATTCTGCACATCCACATCATAAATATGGCACATTCAGGCTTAATACGGATAACCACACAGCCTACAGCAGGAACGCCGACTCTACACCTGCACACAGGAAGCAGACAGAGCAGAGTAATAAACATCAGATATGACACTTTAACTCAAGTGATGAACAGTGAACGTTTCCATAATGTTCTCATTACAGTCAAAAGACCGTCTGTCACATCTGCATGAACTCAGTCAGAGGACTTTACCTGCTGATACAAACACAACCCAAACGAAAGCTTCTCCAACTGCATTTCACAGGTTTTCATGTTTTCTTTTGGCTGGTTTAGTGTAAACTATTCACAGTGATGAGCAGTTCTCCTTTAATGTGTTAAGCATCACTTTCAGGGCCGGGCTGTGAGGAGGGCTGATTAAAGGTGCACGTTAATGTTAAAGATATGTGATGCTGGCCGTCCCGGACTGAAACATGTGAAACACTAAGAGAAGGCATTTGTTGAGAAGGCAGGAGCAGGAAAGGCAGAAGACAGGTTTACAGGCTCGCTTTGTAGTTTCTAGAGAAACTGTGATACCATCATATAATCCCACAAACAAAACAATCAGTAAAATGACACAAATCTGCAAAATACAGATTAAATAGACATAAAAACAAACCTCTAGTACAGTGTAAGTACAGGCTAATAAGAAGATGGTTGTGTGAGTGGAGTAGTCATTCAGGGAATAATTCATTATTCATAGTCTGGAATAATATCACAACTGATGCATCACAGCACTCGACTATTAATCTAATAAACAATTAGCTGTTTAATATCATCAGTAAACACTGAAAGCTTGGTCTCAAAAATGGCTCTATAGCTTGGAAATCTGTTAGTAGACCAGTGATGGGCTGATGGAGAGAAGAAGGGATCTCCATGTTAAACAGCTAATACAGCAACTCTGTTCCTGAGCGGACTGTCTCAGGTCCAGAACGTGAACGTTAAACTCCAATAAGAGATTTATGTCCTTTCGTTACTGGTAATTAAACACTGGTCTCCAGTGAACAGCACAGTGCTTAGCTTGGTAACGCTCATTCTGCAGTGCTGGATCACCTGCCTCACTGTAAACTCACATTACTCAGTCGGTCATGTTGTTGGTCACGTGATGATCACACAGTCTGATTTAGAACTTCAGTGCTGATCTTGAGGAAAATGCCCTTCTCACCACCTACAGGAATGAGCTAATGTCCATGATTTACTTCTGTTTAAAAGCCACTAACTCACGAGGAACACGCTGTACACACAGTAAAGCAGCCGATCTCTGTATACTGCTCACAGGCAATGAACCGGAACTTAAAACGAGGTGAAGATACTAATTCTATGTCTAATTCTTCTAAGCCAATGATTTAAAAGTCCCAACACAAACAGTCATCTGTAGAAGTGCTCATTAAGCTAACATTAGTGTAATGTTAAAATCATCGATTTTGGCTTGTAGTGAAAGGTGGACTAACCACAAACGTCTTGGTTTTGCTGTACAGTAGACCGTGTACCATGACAGGCTTTTTCATTAGTGGTAAATACATACAACACTCACCTCCAAACCCCGTCCACATACCAAAAATAACGCTTGCAATAAGCCTGAAAACAGGGAAGGAGAATACAGGCATCTTAAGTATCTGACATTATTCAAATGGCTTTTCCTTGTTATGGGAGGAGGCTTTCCTGACATCTTACAGCAGCTTCTGGGTCTGGAAAGTATGTTTCTCAAGTTGCTCAAGTCCTTAGAGGTCTTCAGTCATCCTCAGTAGCTCTAGGAAGGCACCAACCGCCCCAAAATAACCCTGCACAAGCAAGACAATCCAGTTTAGTGACTTTAGCTTTTGTCATACTTGCGCAGCGCGTCGTAAAATGTGGGTCACTTAAAGGCGTTTCTGAGCACAGTGTGTTATTCATTATGCACAGACTTTTCCCAGCATTCCTATTCATTATCACACTTAACTTCAGCAAACTCCGTGAAAAAGAACTTACTTCATGTTCCAAAAACAGGGCTTTGAGTTGTCCTTTTGACCAAAAGTCCATGGCATAGGCTAGCAGCTTTGTTGACACTGTGTTTATTCGCAGGAAATTCCCAACAAATACAACTCGTTCAATTTTCTGAAAAAAGAAACAAACAACATTTTATAGCTGTAGGAGCCTATTTACAGCAAAAAAACAGATAAACTCTACCACATGTGCTTCTCATTACCACCATCACTGCTACAAAAACAACGTTTTGGCTGCCATCTAGCTGTGACTTGCAGTGTGGTGTTGGGAGCTTTGACCACATCAGCTAAAAACAAAACCAGTGAAACCATTACACTCAATTATTCAGTGATGAACTGTGGTCAGAACACACTCAGATTTATTTCTTTTAATAAGACAATGAAGATGATGCAATTCAGATTCTGACCACTATCCCCAATTCTGCTGTGACCCTGAGCAGGGTGAAGCACATAAGATGATGGATGGATGGACAATACTCAGTTCTGTGTCTGAATAACTAAACGTATCACATGGTGCAGAAAAACACATCAGCATGATGGGACATGTAGTAATAATGACATTATTGTAAGAGTACGTTGTGGTCCTGCTGTTGATCTGTGTGCTTTGATAGCCCTGTACAATGCTGCTTGATCTCCATGCTACAAGGCAACACTGTAAAGAAGCTGAAAGCACACAGAGTCCTTCCTGCAGTCATGTGTCCTTTCATTGCCTGTGTTTATGACAGACGTTTCACTTCAACAAAGAGAAGAGTGCCAAGTGCAACCTTTTATCCAATAACAGCCATCAATGATATAATTGTATGGATAAGTAATATGCCAATGGTAATGCCCTGCCCTGCGCCCCGTGCAGGGGTAGAGAACGCGCTGTGACCCTGATCAGGATTAGATGGAGGATGATGGATGGGTGGGTGGATAGTATGCCACTGAACACAGTCTGTAAAATGTTTTAGTAACTGAACTTAATACCTCGTTACATTCTGTTTAATGATGCTGTAACATCAGCTATTAATAAACACTCACTGATCACATTTAAGGGCGAATCTGACTTTTGGTTCAAATTTTCTAATCATGAATAACTTTGGTCACAACATCTCTTCATCCATCCATCCATCCAATCAATCAATCAATCAATCCAGAGTCACAGCGAGTCTCCTACCCTGTCACCGGGGGCAGGGCACTACAGACTGGTCACAACAATCATGAAACTGATGCTGTGTCGGCCCTAATCTTCTTAAACTGTCTGTGTACACAAACTGAATTTCCTGTAAAGATGTTTTTATACACTTATAAAATCTGACGCTCCGATTTAAGAATATAATAATTACACAAGTATGTGACATTAAAGAACATACAGAGGCAGATAAAAGGAAAACATCTTTAAAATGGACTCATTAAAGAAGTAAAAACATGTCAGACCTCATTCACAGCACACATACGGGCAATGGAACCAATGTTGTTTGTGATGGTGACCAGAGTTGCCCTGGCCAAGTCCTCTTTGCTGATGCTGTCACGTCTCTCTTTGCTCATCATGTGACCAAAACTAAAAGACAAAAAACTTTTACAGCACTTCTGTTTGAGAAAAAACGGCTTTTAACAGGAAACTCAAACAAACTCTGTAGTACCTGGATGCTACAGCAGAGCCCTGAAGACCAAAGCGCTCGTAATCTCCACCATAAATGTCCTTTACCAGCTTGTCTGCATTAGTGCTGTCACCCTTCGCCGCCATCTCCAAGGCCTCCTCAAACGTCTCACAGCCTGTCAGCAAGCAGCACAGCCCGAGAAACGTGCCCCCTCCCAAACTGAGAAAACAAAAGTCATGGATTACTGACATCACTACCAATCTCACCTCATTTCCAGCCCTTATGTGGTAAAAGTAACGTAAACACACTTCATATTATTACTTAAAGCTAAATAATCTCTGAGAAATGACTTTATTTTATAAATCAAACAATGACATTAGAATGTGGATGAATATTTTAAATGATCCTACTTGTCTCTGTTACATTAAAAACACAGCCCTGATAGACTCATTCAGTGTTTTTGGCCACAGTGTGTATTTATGTGGATTTTTAAGCATTTTAAAGTCTTTCTTGTTTGTCATTTTTTAAAAACATTACAAATGTGTGTAAAGTTTATTCTTGTAAAGCCGATTTGATTATTCAGAAAAATAACTGATTTTATTCTATTTTTGACATCATTCATAGTGTCAGTCTTACAATATACACAACCTCTCAGAAATGTGGGGTCACTTGTTCTGAACTGTCAGCGGAGAGTAAAGAGCTGAACTGCGAGAGACACCAACACAGAACTCAAAGTGGGTGACACGGTCCTGCCTCACTCCTCTAACACAGATGTTGTTTGAGCAGAAATGCACATGAGAAAGTAAAATAACAGGGCTGCACACACAGATCACATCTCCTGAGCCCCTGATTACTGACATATTTCTCTATTACAACTGAAACAATGAAAGTTATGACATACAGACAGTAACTGACCCGTCTGCTGTGTTTGTCTGCTTATGCTACGTAATGTACTAATCACCTGGCTGTAGCTGTTCTGAGCTTTGCTGTACAGCGATGCCCTTCACATGTTCTGAAGTTTTCACTGTTTCATAGCCAGAAGCTCATAAAGAAGCAGAGCAGTGGGTAAATGGCATATGAACAGACTACAGTAGTGATCGTGGTTATAATCAAACAGGAAAGAAAAAAGATCAGACAGGAAGTAAACATGTAACCTGCAGCCTGTGATATAAACTCAAACACGTCAGATCTCTAAAGCACATCATCCGTCCTCAGCTTTACACACACAGTGCGACATCACACACAACACACGTTGTGTATTCAGTACATGTGACCCAGCTCAGCATGTTTCTGTTCTAATGTTGATCAGAGTGATCTCAGGTTATCACAATACTTCATGTTTGAGTAAAACACTAAAAAATAATTAATATAAAATGTGTGAGTTTAGTAGGGCTGCAGGAAAAAATCACGTTTCTCACATTGAACGATTCAGAATCGATTCTCGTTTTCAAAAAATCTATCGTTTTTGCGGGTGCGGATGTGCCTTCTCAGCCACCGTAGTGCTAGGCAGAACAAGAAAGCAGCGTCGGCTACGTACAGGTATGCAAGCCAAGCCGCGGTCTTTAAAAGCAACCATTTGGAAACACTCTGGATTTTACTGTAAACCCGACCCAGGTAAGAAAGGGCTGGACGTGACTCATGCGATTTGCAGAGATTGCAACGGTAAAGTATTTCGTTCGGATATGAAAGAATCGGAAAAAAATTGATTTGTGACCCCAAGAATCGATTCTGGATCGATTCGTTCAATTCCCAAAAATTCGCAGCCCTAGAGTTTACCGTTTCTGAATGAAGACAAATGACTTTTGGAGATGTCTGATTTACCTGGTGCCTGTGACCCGTTTGTAATCGTCTTTGGAGTAGACAGCCAGGATGCTGACCCCTGAGCCAATGTTTACCAACAACATAGGAAAAGGGTTGTCAAGGCAGCATGTCTGTTTGACACAGTTTTCAGGGTCAGAGGGATTTTGGAAAAAGTAGCACTCCGGGTGACCGTTGAAGCCAACAGAGTCAACATACAGCAGACCCTGAATCAGGCAGTCCAGCTCATCCAATTTCTGCAGTTCCAGGTTAGCCACCTGCAGGGAAACACAGTCACAGTGAGAAGAGCGCAAACAGGAAGGTCCTCTGAAGCTGCTCCAGATCACACAGCACTGCCTCTGCTCCTCTACAGGCCGTACAACCACAACCTGCCACAACATATCACAGACCCGACATGTTACATATGTGTAAAGTCAGAAACTGCAGTCACAACTATCTAATCATTACAACTGTGATAACTACACGTGACACATGGCTGCCACAGCCATCAAATCTGCCCCAAAATGTTCATCACAATCTAAACGACATGGTGACGTCTGTTTAAAGTTATACTGTGTCCTAGTCACCTCAGTCAGTCCCTTCATGCATTTTAGTGCATATTTAAGTGTGTTTATAGCCTCACAGCTCCAGTTCTAAACTAAAGAAGCTAAATCTAGACTCCAAACTTGTTTTGGCTGATCAGCTACACCAGCTAAGCAGAAAATTGTGCAAATGTAATTTTTGATTAATCACACTCACGTCTGTGTATGGAGTTTATAACCTAGTCATAACAAATGTAGCCCCTACAGGTTAAAACTGTAGCATTTTAAATTAAGTTACAGTAACCTTCCCTGCCTGCAGGTGGAGCCAAATTAAAAATGCAGGTTCAGTAGAAATGAAACGATGCTCATATTTGAGTCTAATTGGATTTTTGATTCTAAGGTTAATGTTCATTTTGATTTGAATGTGTTAATGTCTTTATTCTACAGGACTCTGTACAATACAGACATTTAATAAAAGTTCTCTAACAGAACGTTTTCAACATCAGGTTCTAACATGGAATCCAAGAATCAGAGTTCATCATAAGCCCCACCCACTTTACTACCATACGATGCACCCAGGTATCATATTTTCATTAAAAACAGTTTGTATGGTGGCAAACGACAGTCCCTTAGAAGACAGAGAGAATATCTGTCTTTTCTGATACTTATCACTACACCGTGATCACTTTATCATTCATCAACTAGGCAGATACCCACACCTGTCACACCTGTATAAACATAAAAACATGTGATTTTAAAGACAATATCACTGCTAATAAAAAGCCTTTTGGTCTCAATAGAAGGAGGTGAAGGATAATAAATAATTATAAATAAATCAGGGTGGGTCAGTAGTAAAAACATTGCATGGGACACTGGAACATACACCTGTGTCTTCCTTCCTACTCAGCACTCACCGTTCTGAAGTCCTCCTCAAACTTGTAGGCTCCTCCGCCGGTGGCACACAGTGTGGTGTGCAGGCTGGAGAAGTTCTTGTCACGGCCCATCTGAATGAAGCCGTGCATGTCGTGTGTAGGGAATCGGATGAAATGCAGGTTTCCTGTGCGGCCACACATGGTGAGGTTCTTCAGTTCCAGGTGCACGTCTCGGATGCCCGTGTTTCCGTATGCCACGTTAGAGGTCAGGTAGCGGCGGATGCTCTTCAGGCTCTCCACCTCCTCCTGCTCCTCCTCAGCTGTGATGTCCTTTGGCTCAAAGTAGACTAGCTTGACCAGGGTGCCTCCAATGTCCATTCCAAACCAAGGGAAGGCTGCAAAACGGATCAGATGTCTTTTGTTGTTTATGTCATATGACTGAGGTTACACTCATTTATACACTCAAAATTCAAGTAACAACACTTTTCAGTGTCTGATTGACTCCTGATCTCATTTAAGACATTTTAAGATGCATTAAGTAGCTTAGAAAAATGACACAAGACAAGAACACAATAATATGTTTAAAACTGAGGGGCAGCCGTGGCCAAGTGGTGAGGATCTGGTCTTGTGTTCAGAAGGTCGCCGGTTCGATCCCCAGACAGGACATGACTGAAGTGCCCTTGAGCAAGACACTTAACCCCTAACTGCTCCCCGGGCACCGGTGGATAAGGGCTGCCCACCGCTTTGGGCACAAATTCTCACAGCCTTGTGTGTGTGTGTGTGTGTGTGTGTTTCACTGCATGATCAAATTGTGTTGTGTTAAAATCACATTGGCAACATTTGGTAAATCTTAATCTTAATCATTAATGCAGGAGCAGCAGAGACTGTGCAGAATGTTTTACAGCTTTTGTTGTAATAACACCACATTCAGTAAAGGCTGTTCAAAGATATGACCAACAAAAAAACGTGGGAGCTTCAAATAAAGCCCACAGTCATCACACAGATGTCCAAAAATGAAGTTTCAACTGAGAAGGTTTGGAGTAGCAGTGTCTGACATGGTGAACGTAACAAAAGTACTTTGTTATTAAGTGCATTCATTCACGGCTATTATAGTAATCCTCTTACAGTTTAAGCTCCGCCCAGATGCTGCTGGTTCTGCTCTTTACTCCCTGAAACACACAACTGGACTTTTCAGAGAAAATTAAAAGGGTTATTGGTCGGGACGGTACTACAGTACGGAGATGTGCGACTTGTCCGGTGGAGTATTAGTGGAAAGTCAAAATGTAGACTTTTAGATGTAAAACAGAGTCTTTGTTTCAGTGATTTTAAGGCTAAAATAAATCTCAGAATAAAAGTGAGAATAGAGAGAACCCCCTTTAGGCCAGTTTAAGCTGATGTGAGAGTATCAGCAGAAACAAAACTGTAGAATTAATAACAAACCTCTTGCTGTACGAGATGTACACTAATTTAATACACTAATTTAAAAATCGTTTAAATAAACGAATAAGACTACAACTACGGGATATTTTTGTAATCGAGTATTCTGACTTTTTCATCGATCCATCAGATAAACAATACTTTTGTGTTTTAAACAACTATATCAGTAGCGTGTTATGCAACATGAAATGCCTCCTAAAATGAGCCAGTCAGTGGCTGCTATTCCTCACAAAAGGTTTTTATTCAAACTCAACACTTTTTTATTAGATCAGAGCTTAAAACATTTTGCCTCCAGAACTAAACTCATTTAATCAACATTTCTGTGAAACTTGTACATAAAAACTATGAAATACAACTTCACAAACATAGCTTAGCTTGTCTGTCCTAGTGAGCGGGTGGGTGGGTGTCGCGCCTGCAGGAGGGAGAGATGAGGAGGTATAAATTACATCAGTGATACTGTAGTTCTAAGCGATTGTGTTCATATAAGTAAGAATCGTAAAAACACATTCGTCAGTGCTGCAGCACCTGAACCGAAAGCATATTCCCGTGAACTGTAGACCTTTTACACACATCGGTGTCTTCATTTTCTGCCATTGTCACAGAGAGCAAAATAAATCGCGCTGCCTTAGCAATGTGCGTCAGTTATAACGGTCCGTGTAAAACAATGATACCGGATCTGCGCAGTAGTCTACAAAGCGGGAGTGATACGATAACAGAGACGTTTAAAATAGACGGACTTTAGTGACGTGAATATGCTAAAAAACTTTTTCTTGTCACTGAATTATTTGAGTCACTCGAATAATCGTTTCAGCCCTAAATCAGACTACAGCATCTTCTATAGGTGCCCTCAAAAGTGCCTCATTGATTTGATGAAGGAACCTTAAGCTGAGCCCACAGAGGTGACAGGTGTGTTTACTCCTTTAATGTACATCAGAAAGAGGACAGCAGTGTAAGATCATAAGCAGAGGAGCGATTATAAAGCAGAGCTAAAGTTCTGATCAGATTATGAGTTACATATATACTGACAAATGTAGTGACAAAGCAGAATTAAATAAATAAGCATTTATGATGAATATTCCAAAACATCTTCATCAGACTTTAGTTCTGTGGCGTGTGAATAAATATTTAACGTGAGTCTTAATACATTAAATGTTCTTTATTACATTTTAAAGAAATAGCATCATAGCATCAGTGAGGTCAATCTGTTCCAAAGCAGAACTGTCAGTTTTTCTTAGATAAGCTCCGCCTCCGCACTCCCTCATTGGTTAAATGTGATGTCAGTCATAACAGGCACGTTTGGCAACACCCACCGAATCTGTGTTGACCAATGAAATTCGAACAGCGAATGACAGCAGCCTGATCGCACATTTTTCAGCAAAATTTAGCCAATAAAAACAAACATGTTTACTTTCATTCACAATGACACTTCAGTGACAAACCAGAACAAAATTAAACAATCTGATTAAATCATCTTTAACTTTATAAACACTGGAGATAGTTTATGTCACTGAGACAAGAACAGGAGCTGGTTTATTATTATTTTTTTTTTGCTATTTTCTCCTTTCAAACTAAATGTTCATCTGTCAGAATATGTTTAACCGCCTCCTCCAGAACTAAACAGCTTTATTTATCTATTGATTGACTGATTAATTGATTGATTGATTGATTGATGTCGTTGTGAGGAGATAGACGTGTATCTGTGATGTTCCACACTGCAGGTTAAATAAACGTTTGTTTGTGATGTTAAACGTGTCTGATGAAGATCAGACGGTTGTGTTTGGAGGACTTACGGGGTCTGTTCTTCCTGCCGGAGTCCATCCTCCTCCTCAGTCTGCAGCGTTTAGCAGGAGAGACATGACTGTGAACATCAGGGCGGTGAAGATGGTGGAGATTTTCAGGACCATGATGGCCACCGATACAGTTAGAGGCACCTCCTCCAACGCCTCCTCCTCCTTCAGCAGCTGCTCCGTTTGAGGGGCGAAAGCCGTTGAGCAGGCCGTTGCTGCAGGCTGTAGGTGCTCCTGTCTGGTTCTCCATGGTCTCTGTCTGTAATGTGGAGCTGACAGGAGGCGGAGAAGATCGATGTGGGTCCGTCGTTTTGTTTCTGAGCTGAATGTTCCTCTAAATCCTCGAGATTTGGACTAAAGACTGGACACAGGGCTGGTCATTGGAAATGTTGATGTAGAGATGGACTCGGAAGGACCTGAATTGGAGGAGATCTGCTCCGTTTTTCTTTTTCTTTGCGTTGTTTTTTCGCTTCACTGTCGCAGCTTCCGACTCAAACACCCGGTTCCTGACGTCACTGCATAAACCAACACTCACATTTCTTTTCCCGCCCACAGTCCGGCAGGCCGCCCCTCTGTGTGATTGGCCAGTGATTTATAGTCCCGCCCATATTCCGATATAAACACACCTGTTTTCCGAAAAGCCTCGCCCTTAAACGCCGGAGGCCAGCCAATCACAGTGCAGGAAGGCGGGACAAGTACGATAAATCTTCGACAACGCTGACCTATTGCTTCTGAGCCAATTGTACAGTAGAGGGCGGAGCATATTTTATACAGTGTAAAAGCTATTCCCACTGATTCACTCAATAAAACTCACATTAGCAGACAGTTCCTGACACATAACTCAGTTTACCTGAGAAACAGCACTACTGCATCTCCAAATACAGAATATCATCTAAACTTCCTTTGTGTGAATTCAAAGACATAAAATCTCATATTTTATATTCCTTATACATAAAGTGACTTTTTTGCTTTAATGTTTGTTCTGTTTACATAAACTCAAAATAAAATTATTCTAATACTCTTGAGAATGTGGATTTCTGACTTTTATATCACACACCTGATGAGGATTAAAGGACGATAATAGATGATATTTTCATAAACCATGCAGATCAACACTAAAACAAAAAAAATATGTCACTATGTGTAATGAATATAATTCCACTATTCTAACCAAATCCAGGAAAGGCTACAAATAAACAATAGCACAATGGTATTTTTACCTTTTTACTTATTAATGTATTTATTAATTTTCTCTTTGCATTTCACCATTAGCAGTACTGTTTCACCAGCTTGAGCTGGAGGAAGAAAAAATATAGCACATATATAGGGACTGTATAGGGACTGTATAGGGACAGTAGCACAATCACCAGAAGAAATTAGAAGTGTTACAAACATCAATGTGGCTAGCATTATTAATTTTAGCCATTTTCATGATTGTTTCATGTTTTTACATTAAATATTTGTAATAATGTGACATACATCTATTTTAAGATGACCCAATTTTGCCAATGTGATTTTTCACACACTAGGCTGTGAGAATTTTTGCCCGAAGCAGTGGGCAGCCCTTATCCATCGGCCCCGCAGAGCAGTTAGGTATCTTGCTCAAAGGCATGTCAGTCATGTCCTGTCTGGGGATCAAACCGGCAACCTTCTGGTCACAAGACCAGATCCTTCCCACTAGACCATGGCTGCCCCTCAGTTTTAAAAAATTTTATGTGCAATTATAAAAGTAAACGAGTAGACTCTCATGTTATTAAACCCAATGACGTGAAACCAACTTACATATATCCCACACATACTACAAGACTTATTTTGGGACATAGGGAAGTTATTTATTTATAATGATTTTTTTTTTTTTAATCTAAGTCTATCTATCTTGGGGGGCCCAACTTGCAAAAGGTTGAGAATCCCTGCTTTACATTATAGAAAGGTTGCAAATCGAGGGGTTTACTTGACATAAGGATTTATAGTAAAATACCCACAACTGTAAGTTATTCTGAAAAAGTCTGGATATGAGTGTCTGCTAAATGCCACAAATGTAAATCAGCATATCCACAGTACTGGGAATTATTTCTTTCCATGTAACTTATGCAATTTATTATAAATTCTATTTAGTGGATATAATTGATGGTATAAATTGCATTAAATAAACACATTTTATCATCTTCTGTCATGTTAGAAGGTTTTTTGTTTTCTAAATCATTGTATATATTTGTTGTTGAATTGGGTAACTTTTTAGATGTGTAAGTTACGGTTTACATTTAACAAGTACAGATCAAATATTGTAGGTTGGATAGTCAGGAATGAGGTCTTGGCCCAAAGTAGACTGGTGTCATACAGATTTGTGCCATAATAATAAAACTGTAATGTTTTTAATAAACCAGCAAGTTTATGCACAATGGAAACCATGTAACTAACAGAATGTAAAGCACCAACTTGATTCTTCGCCAATTAAAAAAAAAAAAAAAAAAAAAAAAAAGGTGAGATATGATTTTGGAGTGTCTAATTTAGCTTATTTGGACATGTTCGCACATTTTGTGACAAGTTTATTGTGGATGTGCTCAAATGTAAATGTATAAAAGCACTGAAATAAATATGAACCAAAAATTGTTTTCTTTCTCCTGGACTGGTGTATTTTTCACTGCAGTAGAGGGATAAAAGAATATGCTACTGATGTAGAAGTTTTAGGCAGGACTGACAGCTCTGTAACTCTATTCAGAGTAGATTAAGTGTACATGAGGATTGTGGGGTCATTTCTTTCTAAACCCTTCTATGATTTTACTTCCATCCATATCAGTCCTGTAGTTCTCTCTCTCATCTCCTAATAAATGATCTAAACGTTTTTAAAACCTGTTGTTATTATATTTGTCTTTGGTCTGTTTCAGTACTGATGCTTCAAGCTAGAAATAAATGAGTGATGAGCTTTACAATTGATGCTAATGCTAACTAGCACAACAGCTAGGGTTGCCACCTTTCAGATTTTGAAATAAGGGACATCCCTGGCCGGGTTGGGGGAGGGGGGGGG
>BRDA01081527.1:0-10093 GCA_036984385.1 Crenuchus spilurus | reverse complement strand
CATTCTGGAGTATATGCAAATTGCCATTATAAAAACTGAAGCAGTAGACTTTGTGGACATTGATGTTTGTGTCATTCTCAAAACTTTTGGCCATGCCTGTACACAAAGTAGTAATGGTATGAATGATACAAATAATAAATAAATAAATAATAAATAATAATAAATTAGTGAGCAGCAAATCAGATTTGTTCCTCAAATAAGATCTGTACTGTTATATGCAAGGTGATCAAATTGGATTTGCATGTCCGGACATCACAAGCCTATCTGCTTGAGCTGTTCTGAAAACGTAGTCATTAGTAACTACAGCCACACTGGTGATGTGATGGTCTTCTTGGATCTCTGCACTTCCATCTCTGGATTTGATGTGGTTATAGTTTCTGCTGTAAATTATGCAAAAGGCAGAGACGGATCTGAACAAACCTGATTGTAATCACATTTCAAATCAAATTCGAATGGGGTTCAGATCTGATTTGTGAAAAGATTGTGTGTTTTTTTGGCTGTCCTATCAAAAATCAATATGGATACAACCTAAATAGGCCTAGATCTACAATCTAGATTTTAATCTACAACATGCAAAGCACTTTGAAGAGGAACCTCAACTACCACCAATGGTCAGCATCCACCTGCAGCCGGTGAAGAGAACAGAACTCGGCACACATTAGCTATTGGAGAGACTGAGCCAGTTTATGAAGATAGAGGTGATTAGGAGGGGGCAGGACATGAGTGTTAATCTTTTACAGGAAATGACCAGGGAGCTTTTCCAGTCTAAGCTGAATGATGGAGGTGTTTCTACAGGACAGTGTCTTCATCACTGCATTGAGGCATTGGGATCCAGGAATAGTTGTTGCCCACCAAAAATCCCCTTCCAGACACCCACTCTTTTCCTTGGCGGTCTCTCATCCAAACACCAACCAGACCCCGATCTTCTTAGCTTCAGTGAGTTTGTATGTTGTGTTATAGCACCTGCACAAAATCACAAGTCTACAGCAATGCTTAGCAAACTTTGAATTAGAGTTTCAAAAGAATAGAAACATAACTAACAAAATTTGGCAATTAGTTCTATACGCTTAACACTTTCAAATAACTTAAAAAAAAGTCTAAAATTCAAAACTTTAAATTTAAGGCCTTAAAAAATCTTAAAAACGGCCAGATATCCAGTCAAGGTCTTAAATTTATTAAAGTCTTAAATTTGTACTTTTAATTCCAAAAAAGCACAGTCTAATCGGACGTTAGTTTTGCCAACTTCTGCTAACGTCGACTAAATGCATCAGTGTAAATGTAGTTCTGTTCTCTCTGTTTCTGGGTGGACTACCGCTGTGGGAACTACAAAGCCCATGATAACCTCATAACAGACGAAACTAGTTAGCTAACTGCGTCTTATGTGAACTCCGTGGTCCACCTTAAATATGCGGTCAGATACGTTCTCCTGATGACAGCTTCACCAATGCAAACGCTGTGTTTTTAAGGTAGAACGGAGAGTTCCAATCACATGCTTCAGCTAACGCAGGGACTGTTTTTCACCTTAACTACTCATTCGCCCCTTTCACAAATCCGAGAATGCACCGTGGAACCGGCAACATCTGGTTCACCATGCTAACAATACTAAGCTACACCATCACGCTGCTTGCCACACTGGCCTACATTGAATTGATAGCATGCAACACAATAGCTTGCAACAACGTGTTTACACTAAAAACCCACTGCATACATTGAAAATACAAGTTGACACAACAAGAAATGATGTTCAATATCCAAAGAAATATCTGCATATAGTTACAAAAGCTAGTAGATATCACGTAAGTATTTACTTACAAATAAAGTTGTAAACAGTTTATGTAGCGTAGCTGGCATAGACAAACAAGAGAAAATGGTGAACTGGATGTTGCCGGTTGCGTAGTGCATTCTGGGATTTGTGAAAGGGGCGAATTGCCAGCAAACTAGTGAATAAGCCGTTTTGTGTAACATTAACTAGTGTTTCTCTAACTTATATATTGTGAGTTAACAGTGTCAAAGTTATTTTTGGGCCACACAGTTAGCACGGGTAGCTAACTGTTGGCTAGCTAACTACATTTACCAGTTACAGGGTTGCCAGGTCTCAATACACTCTCCAGGAAAATGCTTGACATTCACACGCTGAAACTCACCCAAAATGTAAAATATAGGTGTAGAACTCTAAATCTTCTTTTAATTGTACTTTCCTTTACTCATATACTTTTCCGTATTTCCTTTACTGTTTTATAGTTTAAGGATTTCATATTATTTATTTTCTTGTTGAAGTTGTTGTTATTATTAGTAGTATAGTATTTTAAATTAATACACGTTTATTATTAAAATCAGTATAAATTGTACTTCCACTTAAAATCCACCACCGTTGCCTTCCATGGGCATTCAGGACTTTTTGCATTGATGAGTTCACTGGTGCTTTCTTTCTTTCTCAGGATGTACCAAAACACAGATTTTGCCACTCCTAATATTGTAGCAATTTCTCAGATGGTTTTTTCTGTTTTTGCAGCTTATGGATGGCTTGTTTCACCTCTCTATATAGAATTAGAAAGTTTTTGGCAATTTGTCATGTTGGTCTTAAATTTCACTGAGAATGGCCTTAAAAGGTCTTAATAAGGTCTTAAATTTAACTCACTGAAACCTGCAAGAACCCTGAAAAGAGCGACAATGTGCAAGAAGAAAACGGCAATAAAAAAAATTATGCAGCACGTTATCCAACACTGGCAGAACTGGCAAGGTCTCTGCTGTGTATTCCAGCTACATCCACACCACCAGAGCATCTGTTTTCAGCTGCAGGTAACATTGCTTCAAAAAAGAGAGCAAGCCTAAGTCCTGCACTGCAGTCAAATGCTCCTTTAAAAGGAACATAAACACACACGTGGAGGTAGGGGTGCAGGAAAAAATCGCTTTGAGCTCGAATCGCGTTTCTCACATTGAACGATTCAGAATTGATTCTCATTTTCAAAAAATCTATTTTTTTGCGGGTGCGGATGTGCCTTCTCAGCCACCGTAGTGCTAGGCAAAACAAGGAAGCAGCGTGGGCTATGTACAGGGATGCAAGCCAAGCCGCGGTCTTTAAAAGCAACCATTTGGAAACACTTTGGATTTTACCGTCAACCCGGCCCGGGTAAGATTTGCAGAGATTGCAACGGTAAAGTATTTTGTTTGGATTTGAAAGAATCCGAAAAAAAAATTATTTGTGACTCCAAGAACTGATTCTGGATTGATTTGTTAGATTCCCAAAGATTCCCAGCCGTACGCGAAGGCCTTTTCCTTGATACTCCTGGAGCTATTGGTTTAAATCACTCGCAGCAGAAATGTGAGACTGTTCAGAACCTAAGATGCACAACCTAAAGCCAATGTTTATGCCTTTTTTAGTGATTATTGCCCTATATTTTTAATACAAGAAATCTTGAGTTGAAAGTAAACTAATTTATTTTTTACTTGTGGTAATTATTTCTATTTTGTGTTTTATTTATTTCTATTTGTTTTGGAAATGTATGTTGTGAATTTAAAAATATAACGTATCTAAAAAAGGAAACCAATTGGTCATTCATTATTAAGTGAAATGTTTTGTTTTCTCTTGTGTATTTTTTTATTGCACTTTAACAAAGCAAATATGTTTCTCCGATTACTCGATTAATCGAATCGGTTTTTCAGTAGAGTACTCGATTACTAAAATAATCGATAGCTGCAGCCCTAATTTGTACACTTCACCCATTTGTAGTCGATATGAGAACATGTTTAGAATCATAATTGTGCTCCTCTAGTTCAGAACTGGAACCTAAATAGCCCAGAATTTATATTTCCCAAATGGTTATTGGCTTCAACTACAAGTCTTTAATCCTTTAAAGGAACTTTAAAAAGGTTCTTCTCACATAGAATGTTTTGAAGAAATGGTTCTTTAGGGAAGGTTCTCCTCTTGCACCGTTATAAAGAACCATGGCTTGGCTCTTTCAGTCTCTTGGGGATGAGTAACTAAAGGTATGGTTCTTTAAGCCAGACCTAAATTTTGGAAAGTGTTCGCTGACACCACGTATGAATCACTTGCTGTGTACAAAGCCTGTGATGTATATACTCACACTGTATGAAAGCAGTCAGTCTGACTGACCTGCTGTGACCTTAGACAGAGCTCTGTCTATACACAAGCACTCCATTCAGAATATGGAGCCCTGTGTATCAAACATGTTGAGAAAGTGCATAGCTTTGCTAACTTGTGCCATGCTGTGCACTAAAATTCCAGGGAGATGTACATGCCCGCACTGGCTGGGAAGATATGGACAATATCAGGACCTGTGCATGTGTGTAGGGGCATCCAAAAATGTTTTAAACTCAGTGTATTCTGTGGGTCTGTCTTAATACCTAGTGCACTGTCTACATAGACAGCCCCCGAGAAGAAGGCTGGCCCAATGAGACTTTGACTGAATATCAAGAGAGCACTGAATGCTTTCCTCAGGTCGTTAATGCAATCCCACAATGCAATGCAGTGCAGAAGACAACAGCCAGCAGCAGCGATATGGCTTTAAAATGCAAGTTATTCTTACATTTAATTCTACTAAAATTGCTATATGGTGATTTGCTGAGGTGATTGACAGCTGCAGTGGGCGGGAATAAGTGATGTCATCGCTGTCTACCTAGAGCATCTCTTTCATTTCTTATAACATTGTTTAGAACGCAGACAGCTGCCTACATAGAATTGAACTAGCTCACCAAGTATGGAGACAGGCCTTGCGACTCATTTGTTAGATGCCAAATTAAATGTAACTCTCTATTACCAATGCAGTCAACAACATGTGGTTTACTAATGAGCTACAGTAAACTGAAGTACCACTAAACTCAATCACACTGCAAATGTCCAAGTCGACAGCAACTCTACATCATCTACAAATTAAGCCATTAGGTCCGTTTCAATACTCAGTGAGCTGTCTAACTAGACGGTCTATGTAGACAACTGTCCAAGTAGTGTTTTGTGTGGTAATGCAACAGCACTAATGGTTAAGCATCAGATCCAGTTTATGCTTGTGGTATGGCTACAAAGCATTCAATAAGATGCAACACTTCTGACCTCTAGTGGACTCTACCGATTGGTAGAGATGGCACAATCACACTGTGATAAGTTCAACACCTTCTTCAGTAAGATATAGAGCCTGGGCTGGATGCTAAAGGGTTAAGATGGAATGTGAACTCCCACACAATGCATGCTTGGTGTCTTTTCATTAGAATATTCATGCACAATAGCTGGCCCATAGCTGACCTGAATCTCAGAATTAAAAGCAGCCCTTTGGTGGAACTATTGTGTTGTGGTCCAGTCAGAGCAACGCATCAAAGACTCTGGATTCAAGCCCTCACCCCCCCCCCCCCCAATCCACTGTAAGACTATCCACATCGTGTTCCCATCAGAAGTGGGGTGAAG
The DNA here is from genome assembly GCA_036984385.1 of Crenuchus spilurus. NCBI lineage: Eukaryota > Metazoa > Chordata > Actinopteri > Characiformes > Crenuchidae > Crenuchus > Crenuchus spilurus. The sequence goes on along the minus strand of BRDA01081527.1, from coordinate 4,677 downwards.
GAGAGACGGTGAGAGACACGGTAAATAGTAGACTGATGAGAACAAATTGAGAAGAGAGACATAACGGTAAGAGCGTGGCGTGAAGATCAGAGAAGGAAATGTTCATCGGTTAAACTATCCGACGCAAAAGGCTTGCTGGAACCAAGTCAGACAAATAAACGGAGATGCCGTACACACACGCCCCCCCACCCTCCTCAAAGGACAGTACTAATTGCAACAAGCTGCCGGTCAGAAGACGTAATCGTAAATCAGAACCCGCCACACTGCTTGGCAACAGCCTCCAAACACTCGGCGTGTCCATTCGCTCCTGCCAATAACAGCCCCCCCAATCTGAACGACGAGAAGGAAAGAGTGAGCCGGCGAAACGTGTGGAGAGGAGCACAGAGGGGGTCGGGTGGGAAGACGGAAACGATGGGGACGTCCTCATTAGGAGCTTATGCTGAGCATAGCACTGTGGTGACTTCACAGAAGAGCGGTGGAGTAGCTGGTCCGGCACCAACAGCAAGTAAACAAAAGAGAGAATTGACCAAACATGGGCACGGACACGCCCACAAACCACCAGCTCTCTCCGAGGCCTGTCCGTCTTCCAGGATACGCTAAACACAGCACCACATTAAAGCCACGTTCATGTTACCAGAGTTACTGCTCCAGTTTGATCTTTCTGCCTCCATTGTTCATATTTGTGTTTGAAGGTCCAAGTGACCCATATCTGTCGCACGCGTGAACAGACTTGCCGTGAAAAGATCGGCATGCGTACGTTTTCCAAACATTTCGCTCCGTGTGAGTTCAGAATACACTCGTCATTCGGAGTGAACCACAAGACCAACATCAAACTTGCTGAAAAAGTGCATGCAGTGACATCACTGGCACTTCAATACTCCAATTTAGCAACACATTCTATCCAACTGTTAATACTTCCTAATACACCTTTGGCCGAAAAAGTTGCCGGTGTGAAAACCTGTAAGGCTTTGTTAGAAGCCAAATCATTATGGCCACACTACTGTGTCAGAGCATCTCTGAAATGACCAGGCTTGTGTGATGCTCATGGGAAGCAGTGGTCACTACCTACCAACAGTGAACTCCAGATCTCAATATGAGCATCTGAGAGATGTGCTGGACCGACAAGTCTAATGCCAACATCTCGACACTAGAAGCCAGTCCAGAGTCCATGCCTCCAAGTCCGCAGGTCAGAACCGTTTTGGTGCTCAACTTTATAGTAAGCATAATAGTCATCAGCATATTTACTATATTGACCAAAGTATTGAGACCACTGCTGATTCCTTCTTCTGAAGAGTTTACCCCGCTTTTGATTGAGCTGTCTGGAAGGTCTAGGGAAGGCTACTAAGTTTGGGAGCACTGTTGCGAGGATTTGATTGCCTTCAACCACAAGAGCCTTAATGAGGTCGGGATGTTGGATGATCACCATCACCACCACCACCTCATCCCCAACTAGACCATCTCATCCTAGAAGTACTGGATGGAGCAGAGAACAGTTCCACAGCTCAATGCTGGGGGGGGGTTTATATCACACCTGGCATTGAACTGGTCCCAACTGGTTCAGGTTTAGTCCTATTGTATTGCCAGTACTTCTCTACAGGGACTAAACAAGCCTGTGTGCGCTTGTACATCACCTTAAAAGAGCTGAATGTGTCTATTACAACATTGACAGTGTGTTAAGCATCTAATTGCTCCCAAAGACAGACCACAGCTTCCCCTCATGTGTCTTAGCCACTCCCAACAGAGGCCATGAAACAATTCCAATCTGCCTGTTCTTATAAATCACATCAGATATGCATCTGATACACAACCACATGAGAATTATTTCAGATCAGATTTGCACAAGTTTATTTCTCTGTTTACACAACTGAAAAAAAAACATTTAACAAAGCTTCAGTGAGCAGGATGTAGACGTACAGGGGGAAAGCCCAGCTCTTGTCCTTAACCCACCCTGTTCCTTCCAACAACACAGCACTCTGCTGACAGCTCCTCGCTGAGCCTCCAGCTCCACACCTATGTTCAGCATCCGTTTGATCCCACTACAAACCACAGCCTCACCTCTTGTTCAGAGATTTGTAATCCTAAGAGAAAAATAAGGCAACGTTGAATAGGTTAATTGCATCACTGCAGCCATGAAGAGAAAGCCATTAACAATCTGGCAACCGCAGCCAGAGAACAAAAGGTTTTGGGGAGGCTGGTCTTGGAATTGCTTCATTGTTATATTAATAACCCAACCTCTGGGGAAATTATTACTCTCCTGCTTTTAATTTAGAGAGAATATGGCTTAAAATATTACGCCTGATGATGATCTGCTTGATCTCTGCTTGAACCACGCGTTCGCTAATCCTTAACTTCATTTCAAAAAGTGTGTTGTGTTTCACTAATTAAATGCTTCGGTGCTCTAAAATGAAACACGGCTCGGGAGGGTTGTTTCAGGGGGTTCCAGCCTGGTTGTGAACCAGTTACTGAATTACGTCATTTAATAACTGGCTTATGCAGTCACAAGTGCCCTGGAAAAAATGCACGCAGACGTTCCACAGTGCTAGTGAGCTGGTGTATGTGCTGTTAGCAAAACCAGACCTATATAAGGGTGTGAATCAGCCAAGAGCAGAATCATCTGGTATGTGTTTCAAACAAGGGTTTGGGACAAAGTAAGTGCATTAGAGTTGTATGTTACTGTAAACAGACTGCAGGGCTAAGATAACTGCATTACTGTAACAATGAGATGTTCATCTTCCATCACCACAAAGTGCAAGAAAAGCGCACAGTCACTGACTAATATTCACACACACTAGTGAACGAGCACACATGCCTAATGGGCAGTACCTAGCCACGCCAGCTGGGGAGCAGTTAGGGTTTAGGTGCTTCCTCAAGGGCACTTCTGTCATGTTCTGTCAGGGGAATCAAACCACTTCCACTTCAAAGACCATTTCAGAAAATTCTGAAATCGGTTGTGAAGGACCTGCACTGACTCCAGCAGTCCCTGTTCGTCAGATTTGAAGTCTTTCAGCCACAGTTCTGAGGAGAATGTCCTGTAGACTGAGATTGTTACCACCTCCGATAGGCTTGTATGACTGTACACTTCCACACACCTGCAAATTCAGCTACTTCCTTCACACTTTGACGCTCACAAATGACATCACTCTTATCATTAGCATCAGCTTTGTGACCCATTTTTCACTCATTGTATGAGACATTCACTGCACTGTACCACCTCTTCTCAATGTATGAATCCCATCACACGCCCCACGTTTTTATAGCCTGATCATCCTGCACCACCTTCTCGCAACACTCTCAGCACTGAGAACACCAAGCTACCATATTACACCTATAGCATTTTTTGGAAAAGCTTGTGAAACTAAAGCCCTTTAAATTGAACAATTGTCAGGGGAACTTGCTGGACTGTGGCAACACAAGCAACAAAGATAGACCCAGTCTAAAACCCATCATAAAAAAACCTCTAGTCCAGTTTCAGGCTCCAGACCGGGAAATCTGCTGTCCAGCAGAGTTTGTCGACTTCTTTGCTGAAACACACCTGATTCAACAGCAGTTTATTGCCTGTGTTTGAACAGGGAAATCACTAAACCGGACAAAGACTCTTCAGGACTGGAGATGTTCAAGTCTGAAGCACAATCAACACAAGCAAAACAAGCCTGAACATCAGCCAACGTTCAGAGAAGGAAATGTTTGTTTTCTGTATTAAAATATTACTTGCAGACAATATTTGGATGTTCTTGGAGGCACTTTCCAGCTGCGCTAACTTGCGGTATATCCCATTGCTAATAACCGGCTTTGTTGATGACCACACCATGCAAGCTGGAGCAATGGAATAGAAGTACCACTGACGGTTTCGTAAAGAATCCATCACTGGATGCTTCTTTAAAAATGATTTATGTAAATGAAATATGCACGTTTAACATCAAAAAGTCAATACAGCTGAACTCCATGTATTTACAGCTCAGCTGAAGAGCAACAACACTGAAGTCAGTTTTACTGCCATCAACAACAAATCAGCTCCTAGTTTTTATGGTCAGAAGTAAAGTGAGTTTATACAACATCAGCAGCTTCACTGTGTTAAGAGCTGAACTTAAATATAGGAACGAACCTCAACTGCTATTTATTACTAAAGGAACCTCACTGAAGAACCTTTTAATGAAAAGCTACTGATTTTATGAGCTCCTGACACACACACACCCCTATAAAGCTGGGTAAGGACAGAAGGAGTCAGCCATCCTGACAGCAAGGACACAGAGTTCCCAGTGGAGAACATCTACTCTCCATTCTGCTTCAGTCAGCTGTCCTTTCATACACACTACCCACCTGCAAGGTGTGCCAACCATGTGAGTGTGTGATCATGTGTAGAGGGTACTGGGTTAAACACACTTTACATTCACCACTTGTCATGGGTCACCATACGGTCATTATCTTTACTCTGATTCAGCAGCTTCACCTCTAATTTACTCTAAACACACAGAGCAAGAGCGAGAGAGCGAGAGAGTGAGACAGAGAGACAGACACAGAATGAGAGAAGGGGGGGCAGAGAGCAACAAAGACAAAGAGAGAGACAGAGAGAGTGAGAGCGAGGCAGCGAGAGCGAGGCAGCGAGAGAGCGAGCGAGAGCGAGGCAGCGAGAGAGCGAGCGAGAGCGAGGCAGCGAGCGAGCGAGCGAGCGCGAGGCAG
>BRDA01081526.1:0-12547 GCA_036984385.1 Crenuchus spilurus | reverse complement strand
GTTAGATGGGGAGTGTGATCGCTCTTTGTCTGGAACCTCCTCTTCGACCTTACCATCAAGGGTGGCCCTACCATGAGCATAGCTCCAGATGGTATTGCTCTTAGATTCAAAGGTTCTCTCAAGCTTCTCCACCACGGCAAGGTAGCGATCTCAGGAGAAGTCACTAAAATTACATTAAATAAAAAAATGTGAGTGCAATAATCATTTTTAATAGAGGAATTCTAACAGTAAAAGACATCTATAACAGTTTTGCATCACTTGAACGACTAATGAATAAATTTAACATTCCTAAATCTAATTTTTTCAGGTACCTACAAATACGGAGTTTTGTCGCTGCACAATTTGACTGTTTTCCTCGGTGTCCTTCTATGTCACTGTTGGATTCTATTCTTAAACTAGAAGTAAATTCCAAGCAAACTGTGTGCAGAATATACATACTACTTAGTACACATAATCTGACGACCCTGGATAACCTCAAAAGTAGATGGGAAGAGGACCTGGGCAGTCAGATTCCAGAAAAAATCTGGCAGGAAATTATTCAGAGGATACACCCATCATCTATTTGTCAGCGACATTCAGTAGTGCATTTTAAAGTGGTACACAGACTTCCTTGGAGCAAAGTCAGATTATCTAAAATTAGATCAAATTTAGACCCTATATGTGATAGATGCAAACAAGACCATGCAAGTTTATTAAATGTTTTTAAAAATTATAAAATTTTTGGCAATCCATTTTTGATACCCTCTCAAAAATACCACTGGGCTATTCATCTTATATCACACTATTTGGTGTCCCGCCATTAAATACTCATTTAAGTCATCAGAAGTGTAATGTGCTGGCTTTTTGTACTTTACTAGCCAGAAGACTAATTGTATCAATTGGAACATTGCATCATGGCTGGAAAGGGAAAGGGGGAAACTGTGAAGGTAGGCCGTAACAAGCCTCGGCTCTCGCCTGACCCAGAATCCCTGCAGCACACGGAGGCTAATAGGTCTCTGTTGTTTAACATGAAGCAGATGATGGACAAAATATGTGCGGACATTATCAGTAATTTTGACTCCATCATCTCGATGGCCGTCAAGAGAGAAATAACCACTGCCCTGGAGCCATTTGAGAACAAAAGAAATGTTGCTGCTTGTGTGGTCGACCTGCTGGCGCACAGAGCAATCTTTTTAGTGTTTTGTTGTGTTTCTTAGTTCATAGTTTTCAGGTTTTCTATTTCCTGTTTTTTAACATGCTTTTGTTTTAATATGGAAATGAAAAACAATTCCTGACTGTCAGGCTAGGCCCAGGAAGCCGAAAACATGAGTGCAGGTAGAAATCAAAATGTTTATTAAAGAAGGCATACAGGTAAGCACTGAAGCCAATAACAGAGGCTAAATAATAGAGTTAAGCAAAGAAGCTAATCACAAGGCTAGGTAATAGAGCTGAGCAATGAAGCTAATCACAAAGACTAGGAAATAGAACTAAGCAATGAAGCTAATCACAAATGCTAGGAAATAGAGCTGAGCAATGAAGCTAATAACAAAGGCTAGGGGATAGAGCTTAGCAAGGAAGCTAATCACAAAGGTTAGGAAATAGAGCTTAGCAATGAAGCTAATAATAGAAGCTAAACACAAGAGCTAAGCAGAGAAGTTAATCTCACAAGCTAGGCAACAGAGCTAAGCAAACAAACAGAGAAAGGAAGCTAGGCCCAGAGGCTAAGCTAGGAGGTTAGAGAGGATCAAAATGACCTGTATTTGAGAAGGGGCTGCGTTTAGAGTGCCGGAGCACTAACAAAGACGAGCGAAGCTGACTAGGAAGACAAGGGTATTATAGAGCTTGACTGATTAGCTCTGATGAGGAGCAGGTGACACTGAGTGAGACGGGAGTGAGTTAATGGGAGGAGGGAACGAGCGAGCTAGAGAGAGAGAGAGATCTCACGTGAGCGAGCAGAAGAGAGTGAGCGAGCAGAAGAGAGTGATCTCGCGTGAGCGAGCAGGAAAGAGAGATCTCACATGAGCGAGCAGGAGAGAGAGATCTCATGTGAGTGAGCAGGAGAGAGAGAGCAAGTGAGTGAGCCTGAGAGAGAGAGAGAGAGAGGGAAGGAAGTGGTCAGAGGTGCAGGCACAGGCAGGTGGGGGACAGGATCGTTACAGTACCCCACCGCAAAGGTGCATCACCAGATACACCCCAACAATAACCTGGACCCCATAGCCCAAATATATAGGAGGACCAAAACCACCAAAATGGTGCAGGGAAATACCAGAAGGCGATAAAGGGTGACGGTATATGAGGAAGGGAGTCGGAGACCAAAAAGGGGTCAGTGGAATAGATGGGGTGATTCTAGTGTCAAAGGAAGCAGAACAGGCATCCATCCATTATCAACCGCTTTATCCAGGGCCGGGTCGCAGAGGTAGCAGTCTGAGCAGGGAAACCCAAACCTCCCTCTCCCCAGACACCTCAGCAAGCTCCTCGGGTGGAACACCAAGACGTTCCCAGGCCAGTCAAGAGACATAGTCTCCCCAACATGTCCTGGGTCTTCCCCGGGGCCTCCTCCCGGGGGGACATGGCTGAAACACCTCCCTAGGGAGGTGTCCAGGGGGCATCTGAAACAGATGCCCGAGCCACCTCAGCTGGCTCCTCTCGATGTGGAGGAGCAGCAGTTCTACTCTGAGCTCCTCCAGAGTGACCAAGCTTCTCACCCTATATCTAAGGGAGCACCCAGCCACTCTGTGGAGGAAACTCATTTCAGCCGCTTGTATCCACGATCTCGTTCTTTCGGTCATTACCCAGAGCTCATGACCATAGGTGAGAGTAGGAACGTAGATTGACCGATAAATTGAGAGCTTTGCCTTTTGGCTCAGCTCCTTCTTCACCACAACGGACCGCTGCAGCGACCGCATTATTGCTGAGGCTGCACCAATCTGTCTGTCAATCTCATGCTCCATTCTTCCCTCACTTGTGAACAAGTTCCCGAGATACTTGAACTCCTCCACTTGAGGCAAGACTTCTCCACCCACCTGGAGAGGGCAAGCTACCCTTTTCTGGTCGAGAACCATGGCCTCAGACTTAGAGGTGCTGATTCTCATCCCAGCTGCTTCACACTCGGCTGCAAACCACCCCAGTGCATGCTGAAGGTCCCAGCTTGAAGATGCCAAAAGGACAACATCATCTGCAAATAGCAGAGATGAAATCCTATGGTCTCCAAACAGAACTCCCTCTGGCCCTTGGCTGCACCTTGAGATCCTGTCCATAAAGATTATGAACAGGACCGGTGACAAGGGGCAGCCCTGTCGGACTCCAACATGCACCAGAAACAGGTCTGACTTACTACCGGCAATGCGGACCAAACTCCTGCTCCGATCATACAGGGACCGGACAGCCTTTAACAAAGGGCCCCGGATTCCATACTGCCGAAGCACCCCCCCATAGAATACCATGAGGGACATGATCAAATGCCTTCTCCAGATCCACAAAACACATGTGGACCAGTTAGGCATACTCCCATGAACCCTCGAGCACTCTATGAAGGGTATAAAGACGAAAACCACATTGTTCCTCTTGGATCCGAGGTTCGACTATTGGCTGAATTCTCCTTTCCAGTTCTCTAGAGTAGACTTTACCAGGGAGGCTGAGAAGTGTGATTCCCCTGTAATTGGAGCACACTCTCCGGTCCCCTTTTTTGAAAAGTGGGACCACCACCCCAGTCTGCCACTCCAGAGGCACTGTCCCAGACTGCCATGCGATGTTGCAGAGGCGTGTCAACCAAGACAGCCCCACACAACATCCAGAGACTTAAGATACTTAGCTCCAGTGTCCACCGGGTTCGGGGGTTGCCGCCACGACAGGCACTAGTGACCTTGCGGCCACAACTCCGTACAGCAGCATCAACGATGGAGACGGGGAACATGGTCCACTCAGACTCAATGTCCCCCACCTCCCTCGGAAGTTGGTAGAAGTTCTCCCGCAGGTGGCAGTTGTAAACCTCCCTGACAGAGTGCTCGGCAAGACATTCTCAGCAGACCCTTACAGTATGTTTGGGCCTTCCAGGTCTGTCCAGCTTCCTCCTCTGCCAGTGGATCCAACTTACCACCAGGTAGTGATCAGTTGACAGCTCAGCCCCTCTCTTTACCCGAGTGTCCAAGACATAGGGCCGGAGATCAGATGAAACAACAACAAAGTCGATCATTGACCTCCGACCTAAGGTGTCCTGGTGCCATGTGCACTTGTGGACACCCCTATGCTCGAACATGGTGTTCGTTATGGACAAACCATGACTAGCACAGAAGTCCAATAACAAAACACCACTCTGGTTCAGATCATGGAGGCCGTTCCTCCCAATCACGCCCCTCCAGGTGTCACTGTCATTGCCCATGTGAGTTTTGAAATCCCCCAGTAGTACAATGGAGTCTCCTGTTGGAGCACTTCTCAGTACCCTTCCCATGGACTCCAAGAAGGCTGGATATTCTGTGCTGCCATTTGGCCCATAGGCACAAACAACAGCCAAAGCCCTGTCCCCAACCCGAAGGCAAAGACAGGCAACCCTCTCATTCACTGAGGTAAACTCCAACACAGCAGCTAAGCTGGGGAGCTATAAGCACAGCCACACCAGCCCGCCGCCGTTCACCATGGGCAACTCCAGAGAAATGAAGAGTCCAGCCCCTCTCAAGGAGCTTGGTTCTAGAGCCCATGTTGTGCGTGGAGATGAGCCCAACTATATCTAGCTGGTACCTCTCAGCCTCCCACACAAGCTCAGGCTCTTTTCCCCCTAGCATGGTGACATTCCATGTCCCAACAGCTAGCTGCCCTGTCCAAGGATCAGGCCGCTGAGGACCTCGCCTTCGGCTGCCACCTAATCCACACTGCACCAGCCCCTTACGGTTGCCACTGTGGGTGGTGAACCCACAGGAGGTCGGGCCCATGTCGCCAGTTCGGGCTGGGCCCAGCCGGGCCCCGTGGGCAAAGGCCCGGTCACCAGGTGCTCACATATGAGCCCCAGCCCTGGGCCTAGCTCCAGGGTGGGGCCCCGGCTGCGCCGTACCGGGCGACGTCACTGATTTTATTGCTGTTGTTTTCATAAGGGTTTTGTGAACTGCTCTTTGTCTGGCCTGTCACCTAGGACCTGTTTGCCATGGGAGACCCTACCAGGGGCATAATGCCCCAGACAACATAGCCTCTAGGATCATTCAAGCACGCAAACCCCTCTACCACTATAAGGTGGCAGTTCAAGGAGGGGGCAGAACAGGCAATAGATGCAATTTCAATGGGTAGGATTCGGGTAGACCAGGGGCTTACTGAGATAAGCCTAGAGGATAAAAGGGGAATAAGCAAGTCGGGAGAACAAAAAGGCAATGGAAACTCGGGTGACAAATGCTGGTAGCAGCAACCAAATGGGACAAACTAAGAAATGAGTTATGAGAAGGGAGAGAAGGTATTTCTAAGATTCCGAGATGGGCTGATACAGTGACTATGGATAAGGGTGTGGAAGCCAATCTCTGGGACTGATGGTGAGGGACATTAGAGGGTCTCCGTGTGATAGGCCAAGACAACCTTAACTCTGTACAAAGTGTTTATCAAGTGGTCTACAACATTTTTACATCATTTAACAAGCTCCAAGATACACCAAATCTCTTCTGTGGGAAGAGTGATGACAGTCATGTTATTCAAGGGGATGGCCAAGGAAACATCCTCTGGATCAATTAGAGCCTGCGCAGTGGCCCTCTGGAGTATAGGCATAGCTTCATGGAAGATATCCTGGAGCATAGGCAGAGCATCAGTGGAGACAGTCTGGAGCTTGGAGGGAGTCTCCTCAGAAATCTCCTGGAGCATGGACCAAGAGTCACTGTGGGAAAAATAAAGCCTAGTTAAGGCAGTATACCAAAAAAAGTGTTTAGTTCTCTTGCCTGTTGAACGGGATTGTTGGCGGACTGCTCTAGGCCCTGGACAGGTGGTTCGGTACCATCAGCAGCCGGTTCTGGACCATTAGGCACAACAGAAGTGGGTGGAGTGTCAGCAGCAACCTCAACAGGAGCAGGCGGAGCATCAGTGTGGATCTCAGCAGGATTAGGTGGAGCATCAGCAGCGACCCCAGCAGGAGCAGGCGGAGCGTCTGCGGCGACCCCAGCAGGAGCAGGACTGAGCAAGGTAGGAGAGATCTGTGACACAGCATCCAATACACAATAAAATCTATCCCGTTCACTTTCCTCTAGCACGGAGACATCTGGCTCAGGACCATCGGCGGGCAGCTCAGGACCATCGGCAGGCGGTTCAGGACCATCGGCGGGCGGCTCAGGACTGACGTCGGGCGGCTCAGGACCGACGTCGGGCGGCTCAGGACCGACATCAGGCGGCTCAGAACCGACATCAGGCGGCTCAGGACCGACGTCAGGTGGCTCAGGACCGACATTGGGCAGAACAGGACCGACAGCAGGCAGCACAGGACCGACAGCGGGCAGCTGCAATTTGGGTCATAGCAGTACAAATTAGCAACGACGTACTCTCCTTCAGAACGGAAACATCAGCGTGCTCCTGGATGGCAACCAGCACGGGGACATCAGGGACAGGAGCACCAGGCACGGAGGCGGCATCAGCAGGCACAGAGGTGGCATCAAAAGGCACAGAAGCGGCTTTAGGTGAGAAGTAGTCCTTAAAAGAGGTCCAAAAAGTGGGTAATAGCTTCTCGCCTTCGATGGCCCAGAGATAGGCATCGTTACTGAGATGAGAAACTACAAAAAACACTGTCTTGGTCCTTATGGAACTTATGACCATAATCAACAAAATACTGTAAGGTCTCTCCATAAAAAGAGAGAAATATCTGAGAATCCCCAGTAAACTCTTGGGGTTCTGGAATTACTGGTTCAGGTACATAACCCACATTAGAGAAAAGGAGTTCATAAATGTGGTTTTCAAAGTCTTCGTTGTCTACAAAAGGATCAAAAGCAACTCTGAGATTGTCGAAAAAATCATAGGCTGAAGAGAAGCGTTCGGGTGAAGCATACCAATGATCAGAAGCCCAATCCCAGGCTAGATTTCTAAGGCCAAACAGAACTAAGGCAACCACATTATACTCAGTGTTAATTAAACAAGTCTTGGTTTTCTTCCAAAAAACGTGCACAATCTCTCACACAGGGCCAGAACCATTCAAGTTCTCCCTCATAATAATCAGGCAAGATGGTAGTAAACTTATGAAGGTTCTTTTTAACAAATCTAATATAATTGTATAGACCATCCATGGTCAGAGCAGAAGGAAGTCCTTAAAGAATATTACTTAGCTAAGAGCAACGAGTACAAAGAGCCAAAAGAGGAAAGCCATGAGATGAGCACAGGTAGAAATCAAAATGTTTATTAATATATCTATCTGTATAGCTCCTTACACTGGCTATGCCAAGTTTCACCAGCTTTATCTGTAACTTGAGGCTAAACTGAGGTTGCAAAACAATAAACATGTAACATAAACTGCATTATAACTGGGCTATGAGACCCTTAGTGAAGCGTGGTACTTAAGCGTAGTTGCTAGAGCGAGCTTCTTTCTGAGATGATCAGAATGGATAACCTAGATGGTTAAAGTCTCTGATGGCAGGGTGCGCTAGAAGCTGTTCTTTCTGCAGCCGTTCAAAGCCGGTGATATCATCTGGTTGAGCTGGCTATGGCAATGTTGTTTCCTTCTTCAGGTGGCCTGAGCTGAGCTTCTCGGCTTGTGGCTTGAATTTTTAAAGGGAGGTTTAAAGTCCAGCTTCAGGAGGCTTCAGGATTCAGATCATCTTTGGTTGGTTGGCTCTTAATTCCAGGGCGGTTCCTGAGGACTTTAGCCTTAAAGCTTCATATAAATCCTTTTTATATCAAAACCTATTGTACATAGAAATTTAATCTTTTAAGGAAATGAGTTGCTTAGCACGGTATCATGCTGGCAATGTAGAGTGGACAGATTAATAATTGCCTAGAGATATTAAGACACAACCAAATAGATAAATAGAAACAAGGTAACATTTAACTTGTAATACATCTCAAGGCTTGTTAGCATACAATATCATCAAATTAATCAATCTCCTTGAGTATGGCTCAGTTAATTAAAAGAAGTTACCTTAACTTGTTAACATATATACATTATTAACAACAAATGTGAAGGCATTAATGTGTTACCATATTCTATTTACTAAAGATGAAACCATGTTTACATACATGAGTCCTGTGGATTTATACCCATTAATCCTAAAACATAAGCAATCCTATAACATAGGTACAAACTTATTTTAGAAATTTGTGAGTTCTCTTGAGTGTGAAGTCGAATTGATGGGACCTTGGCCGTCTCCAAAAAGGGGGCGCTGTTGGTCCATATATGGCACGTCCTCATAACTAAGTTAACTGTGTGACATAGTTAAATGAAGGACTTGAGTCATAAATCCTTTCTGGTTCTCCCAAAGATGTCATCTTTATGGCCCTTTGTCCATTCTTTTGGGTGTTATCAGTGCCACAGTTTCTGGGGATGCTCTGTGGCATTGAGAAGCTGTTATCTGAGTCCTTTGATCAAGGGTTCTTACAGGTCACCTGATGTGAATGGGGTCCCAATGGCTGGGAGAATCTGCTATGATGCTATTTATGCCAGGGACTGGCTTTTGTGTCCATGCAAACAGGGTCTCTCTAATGGGGCCTGGTAGTCCTTATCCGCTCCGGGGTGCTGTGAGGGATAGGCTTGGCGTCAGTTCAAAGGCCGATTTCAGGTTCACTGGTGTGAGGGAAAAGATTTCTCCTGCAGATAGTGAGCCATTTGGAGCCGTTCCAGTGGGGAGTCATATGTCTCCATGAAGAGAGAGAGAGAGTTAAGCATGTTTGATTTCTCAATAGTCCATCAAACAATTTCTTCACTTTCAGGATGAAATCAAATAATTCAGCTGTTGTCGACACTACAGACTCTTTCACGTGTTTGGGATGCAGAGTAACAAAAGCTGCAGACTGTGCCAGTGAAGTGAAGTCAAGAATGGCCATGGGCATGTCGGTGATGGACAAATTGACAAAGATGTGGAAAAGCAAGTCAATTAGCACCAACACCAAACTAAGACTGATGAAAGCCTTAGTCTGGCCAGTAGCTACATATGGATGTGAAGCCTGGACATTAAAAACAAGGAAGAAAAACGTATTCAGGCTTTTGAGAACAAGTGCATCAGGAAGTTGCTAAAGATCTCATGGATGAAGATAATGACCACTGAGCAAGTCTATGAGATGACCAGAACTGAAAAGGAGTTGTCTTTTGCACGTTAAATTTGCACAAGTTACGTTACTTCATGTGATGAGGCATGCACATGAGTGCATTGAAGGAAACATTATGACTGTACTTGTGGAGGGAATCAGAAAACGTGGAAGACCAAGAATAACCTGGAAGGATAACATCAAGACATGGACTGGATTATCAGGTGCTAGCCTGCTACAAGCAACCAGAGACAGATGGCATTGGAAAGAAGTGACTCATCTGTGCAGCCTACCATCGCGAAGCAATGACTGCGTATGACATGACATGACATATCTCCCCTATTACTCAACATGTTTAATGAATCCTTAGAGTTGGGCTATCTGCCCAAAACTCTCACTCAAGCATCTATCTCTCTTATCCTAAAAAAAGGTAAAGACCTCTTACTATGTTCCTCCTATCATCTGATAAGCTTACCAGGGTTGGCACTGGCTCATGAAACCTGTTAGTCATTGTGGCTAAGGGGCTTAAAACTTTCTTAGTCACATAAGGATTTGACTAGCCACAGATTTAACAGCTACCTGTGGCGAAGACAGTTAGCCACAGTGTCCACGCTTTAGCCACATTTAGCCAATCTTAGCCACAGGCACTTACATGTACATGTACATCATATCAGAAATCCATTGGTGTAATGGATTTCTGATCATATTTACAGATATTTATAGATATTTACTCTCTGTAGGGAAAATAAGAGTGAAAAAATTTAAAATATAGAGCAACTATTGAATTCAAAATAAAAAATTTCCAATGTGTACAGCTCTTTGTCGACTTGTTTATTTATTCCAGAGACAGTCTCTCACAAGCCTGGGAATAACTGACTATGGTGACACTGACCATGTTTTGTGTTGAGCACGCAGGAGAGAGATTTGTATACACTATTAAGTTCATGTGCGTGCAAAACTCTTCTTGCTCGCTCAAAACATCGCGCACGCGCGCTCAGAATTGTGGCACAAATATAACGCCATAGAGAACTGTGTGAGGTATGTACATTTCAGAAGCTATGACCCACCTATCTCATTAATTATTTCGTGGTTATTTTCCTGACGATGTTGCTTCAGGCTATGTCGGGTGTTTACAGAGCAGCAGATAAACTCAAGATGGCGGACAGCTCGCGGAGTATTGCCGGATTTTGTGATTTTTGTGGCGATTGAAATTCGCCATACATTAGAAAATTGCTTTTAGCCAACGTGGCATACTGATGACATGTTTTCCTCGCCACACGCTGTCTGAGTTCGCCATTGGCAACGTGGCGAGCGGCCAGCACGAACCCTGCTTACTGAACGTCGATCTAAAAATTTTATCCAAGTTATTGGCAATTCGTATGGAATCTGTTCTTCCATCTGTTATTTCCCTGGATCAAACAGGGTTTTAGACCTTAGACGTTTGTTTAAAGTATTTTACAATTCCTCTTCTCCTCACACTAATGAGGCCGTTATATCCATGGATGCTGAAAAAGCATTTGATAGATTTGAGAGGAATTATCTTTTTTACACATTGGAGAAATTTGGCTTTGGAAAAGGTTTTGTTTATTGGGTTAAGCTCCTCTTTTCCTCTACATTGGCCTCAGTTAGAACAAATAATATCCAATCTGAATATTTTCATTTTCATTGATCAACAAGGCAGGGATGCCCTTTGAGCCCCCTACTATTTGCTATTGCTATCAAACCTCTAGCCATTGCCCTTCGGCCTAATACTTGTATTACAGGTATATGTAGATTCGGAATAGAATCCAAGGTTTCTCTTTATGCTGATGATCTTCTTTTATACCTCTCTAATTTGCATACATCTATCCCTGCTGCTCTTACCACTCTGTAAAGTTTTAGTCAAATCTCAGGGTACAAATTGAACTTGCATAAAAGTGAATTATTTCCAATTAATATAGAACCTGGAAGCTATCCTTTACATACACTACCATTTAAAATAACTCAAAATGACTTTATTTATCTGGGGATGCATGTAACCCACAAATTTTAAGAGCTTTACAAGGCTAATTTTGTTCCATTATTGATCCAAAGCTACAAAGACTATGAATGATGGTCTGTTCTTAACCTATCTCTGACCACCCGTGTTAATTCTGTCAAAATGAATATTCTTCCAAAGTTTTCTTATTTATTTCAATGTATACCACATTTTCTTTCTCAGACTTTTTTTCAGAAGGTAGATTTATAAATTATAGATTAATTTCTGAATTTATTTGGAACACGAAAACTCCCAGATTACGTAAACAATTTTTACAAAGACCTCGACATCTAGGTGGATTGGGATTACCAAACCTTAGATATTATTACTGGGCTGCTAACATTAGCATTTGCAAATACCTCTCTTGATCTGATTGTTAATGGAGGCAAACTCCTCCAAACCTGTGTCATTGAAGGCTCTAGCACACTCTCCCATCCAATCTTATACTCAACCTTATACAAGGAACGTGATTGTCAAAACTTTTCTTAAAATATGGACCCAATTTAGGTGACATTTCGGATTACAGTCATTTTCTGTTAAAGCCCCTTTGGCTGCTAACCATTCCTTTACCCCTTCCCTAATAGATGAGGGGTTTGCGGGATGGGCCAAGCTTGGCTTCGTTACCTTTAAAGACTTGTATCTTGATAATATCCTGGCAACATTTAAACAACTTTCTGATAGGTTTTCACTTCCCAAACAACACTTCTACAAATATTTACAAGTTCTGAGTTTTATCCAGAATAAGTTCTCTACATTCCCTAACCTGCTTGCTGATTCTACTGTAGATGGCTTTTTGTCGCCATGCTCGACCCTGAAGAGCCTGATATCTGAAATTTATAACCAAATTTTTCTTCTACAACCAGAGTCACTCAATACTATTAAAAGCCTTTGGCAGGAAGATCTAGGGATAATGATATCAGAGAATGTCTGGACAGAGATTCTAAAGCATGTACACAAGTCCTTTATATGTGTAAGACATGGCCTTATCCAGTTTAAATTAGTACGCCATACTTATTATAAGAAGGCTCGGCTGTCCAAGATTTATGAAGGGTTATCACCGGCCTGTGATAGGTGTCAACAGACTCCTGCTAACCTTATTCACATGTTTTGGCTTTGCCCCACCTTACATAACTACTGGCCAGAGATTTTTGATACCCTGTACAAGGTTATTGGAGAAGAGATAAAGCCGGATACCCTTTGTGCACTGTTTGGGGTTACTCCACCATTAACTTCTCTTGCTGAACCTAAAAAAGATGTTATAGCTTTCACTCTAATACAGGCCTCTAACTGTTCAATCGTCTTGGGCCTTCTTTGTCACACCTTCCTCTTTATGATGCACCAAATGTTCTCTATAGGTGAAAGATC
>BRDA01081524.1:0-13041 GCA_036984385.1 Crenuchus spilurus | reverse complement strand
GGGTGGGGGGGCAGTGGTAAAATTTTACCAGGTTCTGGGTTTTAGGAGGTGTGGTAGTATTCCACCACATTTGTAGTTCTAGTTTAAACAAGGCATCCGAAAGCCAAAAATCAGCAGGACTGGCCACCACTGAGCCCAATGCCACAAGCCATGCCTCATATTGTGTAGCTGCAGATAATGGCTTTTAATCTCTTACTTCACTCATCTGTTTTTCCTCAAATAGGTAGGAGACCAGAAATGTTTGACCAGAAAATTGAATAGGGTTCCACTTTGAGACCTAGAGACCTCTGGTGGTTCCTGACTTTCACCCTAATTTTTCATTTGTAGTCTTAACTAAAAATAACTCTTTAGTTTAGATTATAATACTTACATTATCAGAAAAGATGCTGGATGGTCACTGGGATAACTTTCTTTCATGGGGTAGAGCCCTGAACTCAGACTTCATGCTGCAGATTAAAAAAAGCCTTTTTACATGAAAAATATGAACATACAGAGGATTTATAAAGTATACACAACCCTGTTACACTGTCAGGATTTTGTGATTTTACAAACCAAACCAATACTTTTTTTATTGTTTTTTTGGTATTTTAATAAGATAACAGAACAGTAGTGTAATAGAATTAACAAAGAGAATTGTGAGGCTGACTCAGCCACAGGGTGGTTAAATAGAGGACGGGCAAAGGTGAAAAGTAAAAGGTGAGTTTAATGAAGATAAAAGTAAGCAAACAAGATAAATAAACAAGAGGTGGCTCCAAGGCCCAACAAACAAGAGGTGGCTCCAAGGCCCAACAAACAAGAGGTGGCTCCAAGGCCCAACAAACAAGAGGTGGCAAGGTTCAATATACAAGACATAAGGAAGTTAATGGCTAACAAAAGGACAAGAAGCTAAAGTGAGGGCTTGAAGCAGAAAGACAGGGCTAGAGAGAAAAAGGGAGGACAAGGAGGCTAGAGGCTAACAAGAAGGCTAAAGACAACTAGAGGTTAAAGGCAGGGCAGGAAAAGACAAAGGACAAGGGTACCTGAAGGAGGACGAGCTCAGCAATGAAGAGCAGTGACTGGGAGTGAGGATCAAGCTTAAGTATTGTGAGTAATCAGGAAGGCAAGTGAGAACAGGTGAATGGAGAGGAGTGACGTGAGCATCAAGGAGGGTTCTGGGAAATGGAGTGCTGGGCTAGGCTGAGAGTGTGTGCAAAGAGGAGGGGCTGTTGGGAAGTGTAGAGCAATATGGAATGAAGTGAAGTATGAGAAAGTGGGAGAAGAGGAAAGATATGAAGGTAGGGAAAGGGGGAAATCCTGACAGTACCCCTCCCCGAAGGTGTACCACCTGGTACACTCAGAGAAGGGCAAGGACACCAGACAGAAGGGAAGGGGGACCAGGACCACTGAAGCAGCACAAGCAGGGCACAGTCAAACACAAGAAAGGGAACCAAGACCAAAATGACCAGGGGAGCAACATGATGCAATGGGTAAGGATAAGCAAGAGTACAGGGAAAATAGTAAGAAACATAGGGACAAAGGACGGAGCCGAGGATGGGATATACGTCCAAGAAAGCAGGAGACAGAAAACACAAGAGCGTGACAACAGAGCAGAGAAGCCAAAAAAATCCAATGGGGAACAGAACAAAAGGTTATGGGTGTCAATGGGGCTGAAAAGAGGGACTCAAAGAGACTGGAACTAGATGCGGTCATCTGGAGACTGGGTGTGATCGCCTGGAGACTGGACATGGGTGTGGCCACCT
Source organism: Crenuchus spilurus (assembly GCA_036984385.1). NCBI lineage: Eukaryota > Metazoa > Chordata > Actinopteri > Characiformes > Crenuchidae > Crenuchus > Crenuchus spilurus. The sequence goes on along the minus strand of BRDA01081524.1, from coordinate 11,302 downwards.
GGGACCTGGGTGTGGCCACCTGAGGGCTGAACACAGGTGTGGCCACCTGAGGGCTGAACATGGGGTTTACAAGGCATGGTATAGAAAACTGGGTGACTGGTGAAATAACTGATTCAGGAGGACAAGGGGATGATGAGGACTCAAGGTGACTAACAGTGATATGGTTGAGAGTGGGATAGATCTGGAAAATGGAGAGGGAATGTTATAGGGGTCATTAAAAGATCAGAGAAGGGGACTATGGACTTGGTTGGGGTGTCTTGCCAGAATTACTTGGTTATGGATGCTAGACTTGGTTGTAGATATGAATGAATACATTGATAGATATTTTGAAATTGAAACAGGTTGAAAAAAATTGAACCTTCCAATAAGGTTTTGAAACAAAATACAATGTCCAAAGCAAGAAAAACAGAGTCTATTTTAGGTGACAAGTAGGTAGAACTCCAGGCACCAGGAGAAATAGCCATGGTCTTTCCCCAGGTGTGGGCGAAGCATTAGCAGTAACTTCCTCGAGTGTAGGCAGAGCAGTTGGGGTGACTTCTTAGAGCTCAGGCAGAGGGTCGGCTATGAATCCTTCAGGAGAGGGATGAGTTGTCGAGTTTGCTGAAAAGAGACGTCTGGGTAAGGCAAGATACTGAACACCTTCAAAATTATATAACTGTCTTGCCTTTGGTGTGGTGGCTTCAGCAGAACCAAGAACCTCCTGTGGCATGGGTTCACAATGGACCAAACTGGAGAGATTAGCGGACTGTGGACACTCTGGATGAGAAAGACAGTGCTGCACTTTCTATATAGTCAGGGAGAAAATGAACAACCGTACTTCCCTCTAGTTCTGGATCGCAAACTGGAACAGCAGCGGGCTCTGGGGCTGCAGCGGGCTCTGGGGCTGCAGATGAGAAACAGAGCTGTAGTTTCGGCATGATCATTAATAGAAAGTAACGAACTACTTCCCTCTAGAAGGAGATCTTCGGCCTGAATGGGAGTCATCATAGATTCTTGGAGATCTCCGGGTGTCGTCATCATGTCTGGACTGGACAGAGGTCTCTGCCCTAGTACCATTGCCATGTTCTTTTGTAGTGCAGGTACAGGTTTAGGACAAGGTTCGTTAGGGACCATCTCTGGTGTTGGAGGTGAGTAGATAGGGATTTTTTCTCTGTGGTTGGTGTGGGGAGCTGGTACAGGCTTGTAGTGTTGTGGTTGGGCTCGACTAGGGCTGTGATCTTGATCTAGCATGGAGGGTACTACCTTGGAGACAGGAGAGGAAAAACACAACACTGGGGTGAGAGCATCAGGATGGGTAAATTGTAATGACTCACTTGCCTTTGTGAAAGGAGTAGGATGTCTGGCTGAGTGCGGAACATAGGTATCTGGATCTGGAGGGAAGTCTGGCTGGATGGGATGTTGTGATTCCTCGGGTGTGAAGTTGACCTCTAGAAGTCCCAGGAAATCCTCAAAGGAAGTCCAAAAAGTGGGGCATAGGTCCTCGACCTCTAGGGCCCAGTAGTAAGCCTTGCTCACGAGGCGTGAATAGACAAAGTCAATCCTCTCCTCATCAGAGGAGAAATCTTTATCATAAGCTTCAAAATAGTTCCGCACCTCACTATGGAATTTCTTGAAGTTTTTCATGTCCCCATCAAACTCACATGGGTCCGGAACACCAAATGCATCAGTATGCATTAGTTTGGGTAGCAACATACATAAATATTGTTCTTTAGACATGTCTCATCAATATAGGGGTCAAACACTATATGAAACTTATCCAGGAAGTCATAGGCTGAAGAAAAGGACCTTGGGTGTAAGTTGGAGGCCCAGTCCCAGGCATCATTCTTTAATCCATATAAGACCAGGGCTACCACTTTATACTCGGTATCAAAGTGGTGCCTTTCTTCATCCAAAAATATTGGCAACACTGTATATAGGGCCAAAAGTCATCCTCAATCCCATAATATGATTCTGGTAGAGGGTACACCAGTCTAGTTTTGATCTTTTTAATATAATGAATATACTGATATATTCCTGCCATTCTTTAACCACAGACTAAGACAGGCTAGAGTACAGACAGAATAGAACAAAAAAAGTTACCTAATAAACAATAAACCTTTGTAGTGTAAATAAAAACTGGTACATGCATTCATTACTTCTAGGTTAGATTACTGTAATGCACTATTATCAGGATGCTCAAGCAGGAACTTAAATAAACTTCAATTAATTCAAAATGCAGCAGCCAGGGTTCTTACTAAAACCAGAAAATTTGACCATATTAGCCCAGTTTTATCAGCACTACACTGGCTTCCAGTTAAATACCAAATTAAATATAAAATTATTTTATTGACGTATAAACATGGTCTTGCCCCTGAGTATTTACAAGACCTTATTTCCTATTTTGAACCATCTCGTTTACTTAGATCACAGGGTGCTGGCTTCTTGATAGTTCCCAGAATTCAGAAATCATCAGCAAGGGGAAGAGCCTTCTCTTATATGGCCCCTCATCTTTGGAATAACCTCCCAGACAATGTTCGGGACTCAGTCACAGTCTCAACCTTTAAGACTAGGCTGAAAACATATCTGTTTAGTTTAGCTTTTGGTAATTAATACTTTACATTATAGAAAGATTGTAGGTCCAGGGGTGCACTGGCGTAGGGATTTATAGTGGACTGAGATGCTGGGGCTGTCATACCACTGCTCACGCTTTCACTCAGGTTTGTTGATGGTGAGCAGAGGGATGCCAGTGTCTCGGGGAGCTCCCATGCCTGTTTACCTTCTGGCTCTCTCCTTTTAGGTAGGCTGTTCTAGATAGTTCTGCCAGAGTCAATAGCCACACTCTGATATGTCTCATAATCCTTGTGCTCTATAAATCCAAACAGAACTAATTCAATTTTTTGTCTCTTTCCGAGTGAGTGATTGCCCACTGGTCCGGTCCAAGGTTGATGGAAGACTGATTACTATTCTCTCCATGATGCTTCCCTGGACCAGATGCCCACCAACGACCAGCTACTGTGGCCTGCTCCAGATACCCTACTCTACTGCCAACATTGAAGTTCAAATGGACTTTCTGGCCGTTATCATTGCTCCCACTATCATCATCATTCCTGTCCCACTACTGTCACCATTTCAGTTCACCTGAACATTACAACAGGATCATATTATTATGATTCATCACACACTTAGAATTAGCAGACCAGAGGAGGATGGGTCCCCCATGTGAGTCTGGTTTCTCCCAAGGTTTCTTCCTCCAGCTCTGAGGGAGTTTTTCCTTGCCACTGTCGCTGTTGGCTTGCTCACCGGGGATTAGGGATTAATGATTTGATGTCTGTTATTACTAACCATGTAAAGCTGCTTTGTGACATCAGTTGTAAAAAGCACTTTATAAGTAAAATTTGATTGATTGATTGGTACTTTCGTACATATTAATATTCAACAGCAAAATTAGTGAAACTGCATTAGTTAATTGAAATTTTAGGTGGGTTGATCAGACTAACCTCCACATGGGGTATATTCCCATTTTGGGATTAGTGACCCTTTATGAATTTCAAAATATGATGGCGTTTCCCCTTTATTTGTGTGGGGACTTGACGGAATTTCAGAGCTCAATAAATGATTTTACAAACACACCACTCTGATGTAGTTAAGAATACAATGTTTAATAAACATAAACACAAGACATAACTAACATGACACATAACAAAACACTCATAACAACACTAATTTCAGAACAGATTAAGCAGGTGAAACCCATCTGTAACTTGAAAGGCTAATGAAGTTAAGGTGAACTTGGAATTTAAGGTGAAACCTAATTTAAGCTATGGAGTGTGACTGATTTATCAAAGGAACACATGAGGCACCAATTCTGAACATAAACGAACGGCTTACTGTTTTGGTGCTCTGGCCTCGTGGTCTCGGGGGGGCGGTCTTTCATCGCAGGCTTACAATGGCCTCTTCTGGTGTTTCACAGCTTTCTCTTCCCGGTGCGTACGTTGCTCACTTGATGTGGCGACTGGCAAAGTGCTCTGGTGAGGGCTTTTTTCCGCTCACTCTGGGTACTCTTCTGAGGGTTTTCCCGTCATAACAGTTGATGCGTGAATTGTGACCCACGCCACTGCTGCTGGATCCAACGAGGGGAGGCTGAACAGGCTGTTCGGTTCCTTCAGAACGAGCTCCGGGTGTTCGGTTTTAATTTATCTTTATCTCTATAGTTCCTTACAATGGCTATGCCAAGTCTCACCAGCTTTAACTGTAACTTGATGCTAAACTGAGATTACAAACAATAAACATGTAACATAAACTGCGTTATCACTGGGCTATGAGACCCTTAGCGAAGCACGGTACTTAAGTGTAGTTGCTAGAGCGAGCTTCTTTCTGAGATGATCAGAATGGATCACCTGGATGGTTAAAGTCTCTGATGGTAGGGTGAGCTCGAAGCTGTTCTTTCTGCAGCTGTTCAAAGCCTGTGATGTTATCTGGCTGAGCTGGCTACGGCGATGTTGTTTCCTTCTTCAGGTGGGCTGAGCTGAGCTGAAGTTTTCAGCTTGTGCGAGAGTTTTTAAAGGGAGGCTTAAAGGCTCATCTTCCAGGTTCAGATTTACTCTGGTTGGCTGCCTTCTGCATTCCAGGGCGGTTCCAGAGGACTTTAGCCTTAAAGCTTGATATAAACCCTCTTTATATCAAAACCTATTGTACATAGAAGTTTGATCTTTTAAGGAAATTAGTTGCTTAGCATGGTATCATGCTGGCAATGTAGAGTGGAAAGATTAATAATTGCCTAGAGATATTAAGACACAACCAATTTCTTGACACATAGAAACAAGGTAACATTCAACTTGTAATACACCTCAAGGCTTCTTAGTATAAAATGTCATCAAATTAATCCATCTCCTTGAGTATGGCTCAGTTGATGAAAAGAAGTTACATTTACTTGTTAACATACTTACATTATTAACAACAAATGTGAAGGTATTAATGTGTTACCATATTCTATTTACTAAAGACGAAACCATGTTTACATACATAGGTTCAGCGGTGCATATGAGTCCTGTGGATTTATACACATCAATCCTATAACATAGGTCTACAACTTATTTTAGAGATTTTGTGAGTTCTCTTGTGTGTAGTTGACTTGTCGTGCCCCCAGCTGTCCAGGAGGGGGAACTGTTGATTCATGTATGGCATTCCCTTGTGTCAGGTTAATTGTCCAGATTTTGACTGAAAGTTGTTAACTTAGTCGAACAAAGTATTAAATAGGAGCTTTTACACAGCTATAGTGTTTAAAGAAGGCAGATTTTCAGTTTGGTATTGTATAAAATGAGTTTTAGGGAATGCTCCATGAATTTCTTTTAGTCTATGAATTTAGGAGTGAAGGTCGTAAATTCTTGACTCTCATTCTGGCTCTGCTGGTGGGACTTAGAGGCTGTTATCTGAGCCCTTTGATCAAGTCATTTGTGTGATGTTATCAAAGCAACAGTGTCTGGGGGTCAGATCAAAGGTGGCCCCACTGATTACCTGGTGTGAAGGAATGGTTTCTACTGCCAGGCCAAGAGCGTGTGGAGTCAGGTCTCGGGGGTGAAATCAGACCTGACCTCCATGATGTAGGAGAGTGTTGAAAATACTTGATTCCCCATTAGTTTGTCAAATGATTTCTCCACTGTCTTCATTACATAACCTTGGCCCAGACTACAGGGCTCCACTGGTGGTATTGAGGAGCTGTTATCTGAGCCCTTTTGATCAAGGGTTCTGAAAGGTCCCCTCACGTGAATGGGGGTTAACAGCAGGGGGGTTATCCATCTGGACTATTGGTCACTATGCTTTATCAGCAGTGACAGAATACAAAGGGACTCTTATCTCATAGCATCCTTCAGGTTTTGGAGTGCTTGGGGGGTGTGAGGCCTGTGAAATGCCTCCTCCTGAGAGAGAGTTGAGCATCCTTGATTTTCCAATAGTTCATCAAACAATTTCTTCACTTTTAGGATGAAATCAAATAATTTTCTCTACTGCCGACACTACACCTGGTATGGAGAACTGGTTATTAAGTAATCAACCACTTCACAACACCTAACAACAAGGCAAAGGAATATCTGAATGCAAGAACCCAAACCACTAAGGAAAAAAGTAAGATCAGCGAGGCAAAGTTCAAACAATGGGAGGTGATAGTAACACAACCATAAGTGGCAATGCTTCACTAAACTCAAACTTACAATAGCAACTGCCAACTTCAGTAATGGCTCTTCATTTTGTGAGGCTGACTCAGCCACCGGGTGGTTAAATAGAAGACGGGCAAAGGTGAAAAGTAAAAGGTGAGTTTAATAAAGATAAGAAAGCAAACAAGAGGTGGCTCTAAGGCCCAATAAATAAGAGGTGGCTCTAAGGCCCAATAAACAAGAGATGGCTCTAAGGTCCAATAAACAAGAGGTGGCTCTAAGGCCCAATAAACAAGAGGTGGCTCTAAGGCCTAATAAACAAGAGATGGCAAGGTACAATATGCAAGAGATGGCAAGGCTCAATATACAAGAGATGGCAAGGTTCAATATACAAGAGATGGCAAGGTTCAATATACAAGAGATGGCAAGGTTCAATATACAAGAGATAATGAAGCTAATTGCTAACAAAAGGACAAGAAGCTAAAGTGAGGGCTTGAGGCAGAGAGACAGGGCTAGAGGGTAAAGGCAGGGCTAGAGAGAAAAACGGGAGCACAAAGAGGCTAAAGGCTAACAAGGAGGCTAGAGTAGTGATGGGACAAATGACACTGGTGCGTCAGCACTGTGCCGAGCACACAATAGTGAAACCCCATATTGTTGAGTGTATTGCTTTATACAAAAATCACGTGACCGATACAGGAAGTGGATCATTAGGATGTGGCGTGCCAAACTGTGTTCATAAGGAAACAAACTGTATTGACATGTCACGGATTTGTTGGATGGAGTTTTGCTGTTGATCTTCATCTGTATCCTGTGAAAGTTTTTTCTAAGGCAGGAGAACTTGTATCTAAGAGGAGAAATCACCTTGGAGCTAAGACACTTCAAAAACTTTTGATTCTCAATAAAAATACTTAAATGAATGCATTTTATTGTCATTTTTTGTCTTTATTTTATATTATTTAACACTTTCATTAATGAAAATCCATACATAAGTTGCACATTTTAGCTGAATTTTATTAGACAAATTTGCTATATTTTACAGAGTTAGTTTAGCATTTACACAAGGTTTTAAGCAAATTTTAGACTCTTCTTAAGAACAACTGAACTCAGCAAACAAATTGAGCAAATGAAATTATAAAATGATGAGATCATATTTTAAGTAAACAAATGTTGATTAAATATTTCACAAGTTTGTGTTTTCAGGATGCTTTTCCAACTTATTTTCATTTTGTTTACCTGCAATGATATTATAACTACTGCAGGGGTCACTACAGTGTCAACACAGTTTGTGTACTGTGTCAATACACTCCTTGAGGTATCATCTTCCCATCACTAGGCTAGAGGCTAACAAGGAGGCTAAGGGCTAATAAGAAGGCTAGAGGCTAACAAGGAGGCTAAGGGCTAACAACGGGGCTAAAGACAGAACTAGAGGTTAAAGGCAGGGCAGGAAAAGACAAAGGACGAGGGTACCTGAAGGAGTGTGAGTTCAGCAATAAAGAGCAGTGACTGGGAATGAGGACCAAGCTTAAGTATTGTGAGTAATCAGGAGGGCAAGTGAGAACAGGTGAATGCGAGGAGTGACGTGAGCATCAAGGAGGGTTCTGGGAAATGGAGTGCTGGGCTAGGTTGTGACTATGAGAGTGTGTCCGAATTCAGGGTCTGCATCCTTCGAAGGCCGCATTTGAAGGCCGATTACGTCACAACGATGCGCGAAGGCTGTCCGAATTCACCGTCCTTCGAAGGCTCCTCCGAATGCAGCCCACAAATGCGTCCTCCTTTCCCAACCATTTTAAGGACGGATCTGATGTATCCTTCGTAGACCACCCTATCCCGAGATGCATTGCGGGCTGAACGGGAGATTCATTCTTGTAACAATGGCGGATGAAGCGGGGGACGGAGTACACATTTAAATGTAAGTATATTAAAATCTGGCGCTACAAAAATTAAATCCTTAAAGCGGTTAGGTTGTTAGGCTTTTGTTGTTTGTGTAGACATGTTTTTAATATTACTTTTGTCAGAAATAAAGTCATCATAAACAAGCTCGTTTGGTGGGTCGTAGTTCTTCATGTATTGCTACTAAGCTAATTATGTTTTTTTGCGAATTAAGTTGTCATATGTTTTAGGGACCAAAGAGCAGACGGAGGCTTTTATAAACCTCTGAAAAAATCATGACCACCTCTTCATCGGGGTAAAGAATTCGGCTGCTGTGGCATGGAGGTACAAGAATAAATCCATTTACACATTTTATGCTTATGAGTAGTTTTAATAACCCACATACTGTACAGAACAGTGGCGGATGCTGGTCTTTCAAGGAGGGGAAGCTCAATTTCGGGCTACATCATAAAATGTGTCGGTTTATTTGTACGTAAATTCTACCCTCCATTCCTTTTCAAGAAAATGATCTGTGATCCTGTTGTACCAGCAAGGCATCTTTTCCAGGGACTTGACTAGTGTCCTCTCAATGGCCAGCAGAGCTAGACTGCTTAATTAAACGGCCTTGGCTCAAGGTGTTGCGGGTGTAAGACTTGAGCTGCTTTAAACAGGAGAAGCTCTCTACACCTGTTAGCTTGCTAGTCACTAGATTTGTCGCTAGTCATTTTTAACAAAGAAAATGCCGCTAAGATGATTAGGAAAGTCTTCAGTTCAACTCGGAACAGAATGAAAATAAAAAAAAATGCTCCCACGGATGTTTACACAAAAATATCACTGATTCGCTCATTTAGCTGTCAATCAAAAAGGGATTCAGCCTCAGACAGATCATCCAATCATCATGCAGAAGCTGAGTGTCCAGGCCAGCCGAGGCCAGCCCACTGCCCCATAGACCCCAAGAGACGCTGAGCGTCCAATGGACAAAGCCCAACATTTATCCAATGACTCGTCTCGTTTCCCTGCACACTTTGCTTTGCCATTGAACTCTGTGGACACTGAGTGTCCACCCTGTTTAAGCAGGGGAACCTTCCTTGCCATGCATGACTTTAAACCATGATGTCTTAGTGTATTAACCACAGTAACCTTGGAAACAGCTCTCTTCAGGTCATTGACCAGCTCCTCCTGTGTAGTTCTGGGCTGATTCCTCATCTTTCTTAGGATCATTGATACACCACGAGGTGAGATCTTGCATGGAGCCCCAGTCCGAGGGAGATTGACAGTCATGTTTAGCGTCTTCCATTTTCTAATAATTGCTCCAACAGTTGATCTTTTTTCACCAAGCTGTTGGCAATTGCCCCGTAGCCCTTTCCAGCCTTGTGGTGGTTTACAATCTTGTCACCAGTGTCTTTGGACAGCTCTTTGGTCTTAGCCATGTTAGTAGTTGCAGTCTTACTGATTGTGTGGGGTGGGCAGGTGTCTTTATGCAGCTAACAACCTCAAACAGGTGCTTCTAATTTAGAATAATAAGTGGAGTGGAGGTGGACTTTTTAGAGGCAGAATAACAGGTCTTTGAGGGTGAAAATGTTTGCTGATTGGTAGGTGTTCAAATACATATTTTTTCTTTTAGATAGTCTCTCACAGTGGACATGCACCTAAGATGAAAATTTCAGACCTCTCCATGATTTCAAAGTGGGAGAACTTGCAAATTTGCAAGGTGTTCAAATACTTATTTTCCTCACTGTATATCGTATTGGGTGGCAAGCCCTATTCACTTGAAAGAAAGAAGACCAGAATTGTTTAAGTGAGATTTTATTCAATTATCCTAATAAAATACCAGTCATTTGAAATCCCAATCTTGATGGTGTTGCTTGTTTTATGGGCACAAGGTGAGACCTGTTACATTGGTCCTCCACTTCAATAAAGATAGAAGTGAATTAACAAATTTGAACATGCACGTATATATTAGTGCCAACTAAACTGCTTTGGACAGCTCAGTTGATTTTCTCTTGTCTAAACACACTTGATTCAATCACATCAGCTAATAATGAGCAAGCAAACTTCTTAACCTCCAGGGGTATTTTCTTTAGTTTTTGCCTGAATTATCATGGTCTAATCTTAAGGATTATTACCAGGGTTCTAAATTAACATTTTTTATCACCAGCCAATGTGACTGGTAACTCTCTAAAGTTATTGGCCAATCAGAATTGGACATGAGTGACATGAATATTAGAATACCACAGAAATCCATCAAAGAAAGATTGAGAGACGCTAACGTTAGGATAGATACTTTTCCTTCCCTTTGTTAACATGCCAAGGCCAGGGCCGGATAGCACTGTGTAGGCCGTAGGTTGGGTGGCGAGGACGGATGATAGGCTGACGTCTATTTTTTTAATGCCATGCGATCTACCCACACTACCTTTGCGATCGACCGGTGCACCCCTGATGTAGAGTTTAGGCATATAGTGGGAAATGTATGAAGTACTGCCAGGGGATAGATGACCGAGAACGCAGCCTTATGTATCATGCATGTAATGCCTCTTGCATCACTGGCCAAATTGGCTAGTAAGTTTTTATTAACACCCGCCAAAATGATTTTTTACCCGCATTTGATGGGTTGGCGGGTGTTAATTTAGAACCCTGATTATTACTCCCTAACTGCATGGAATAAATGCAAACTGTTGGTGTTTTTTGTTCAGGAACCCTTCAAGTTAGAAGAATAATGTGTTTTGTACCATAAGAGTGATTCAATTTTCTTAAGTTTTGCTTCTAAATGTAAAAAGAAATAGACAAATGAGGGTTTTTTAGTTTCAGAACAACATCAGGAATTCAGTAATAAACATGGACATATAGCAGTAAAAGTGATTATAAATTAAAGCGATTAAAAGTAAAAGCGATTATAAATTACAGATATTTCCTGTAAATAAAAAAACATGAAAACTTGACAGCTTAATAGTTATTTTTCTCATAATCCTGAAAATCAACCCTTTCATTTGATATATGATTTATACATATTGATTGAAATATCAATATTATCAAATTATAATAATTCATAATCATATTCATATTTCTGGATTAAATTTTTAGGCGCATAGTTTATTTGAAGCAAATTCCACATTAGATGCCTCAATATTTACATAAATGATCTTCTGAACTGAACAACTTTCATATGACACCTTCAACTTGTATGTAGCTTATGAAATGTAAATGTTATGAACTGTTGAATGCAAAGAATGCAAATTTGGAACCACCAGTGGTTCTATGGAGTTTAACAGAAGAACTTAAGAAATTCTCATCACCACTAGGGGGAG
>BRDA01081518.1:0-28082 GCA_036984385.1 Crenuchus spilurus | reverse complement strand
AATATTTGTCAGTACTGTGGCCTAATAATAGCATAACATGTCTGTGCCCATATTCATAGAATATCCATTCATACGTAACATACATAATGTAACATTTGAACATTTGTGTGGCAGATATATAGCACAAAGTAGAGCTCTGTGGGCTCCAGGGAGGTAGGGTTGGTTTTCTTACATTTAGAATTTCAAAGTACAAATTTCAAAGACGGGAAGATAATTCTCCTTTTCTCATTACAATCGACTGAGTTCCCACACATTTAAATTAATTACTTTTATTAAAACATCTATCTAAATACATCTCTGTGTAAAATGAACCTGCACAGAGCTGTGCTAATTTATAATTGTTTAAGAACTGATACTACTGCATCACAAACCACATATAAAGAAAACTTATTTTAAAAAGTAATTTTATCTATCAAAATGTTCTTTCTTATTATTTTCATTTAAGTATTTAGCTCAATACTCCCACAATTTCTTTGATGCAGTGCTTCTACTTTTGAAACAGATGATGCTCTAAGAACGTTTAATGGAAATGTTTGAAGGGTCATAAGAGATGAATGCAGCAGGTGGCAGGGGAGCGGTAAAGGAGCAGTAACGATGGACTAATGGCTGGTGACATCCCAGACAAGGTTTGACCAATGGTCTAGTGTAACTGAAGTAGGTTGTAGCTGGATGACCACACACAATAGATATTGTAACATCACACTCCTGAATACACACCAGCCCCAAGAGAAATGTACTTACATGCTGGATTCGTATTACTGAAGATCTGTTAATATAATCACATGAGAAGAGTGAGATGACATAAACAAAAGTCATTTATTTACATCTATGGTGAAGTTAAAGCATAGCAGTCTTTTACCTGAGATCAAAGTTAAGTCTTCATTTTGTTAGTGTAATTGTTCCAATAAGCACAACTGGGACTGTACTGTTTACTAAACTGCTGTGGCATCTGAAACACTGAAAAGATATGATAGCAATAGCAGGTGTGAGATTTTAACTGACTTAGATGAAACTGGGTAATACAACCTACTGATAACCGTGTTGTTTAAACTGTAGTACATACTAGTACAATACAAAGCTTTAAGTGTATAGATATTAGTACAGTATAATAACTGACTGGTGATATATTAGTAGACACTGGTGATACCAGCTTTAATTCGTTCAAATCTGCCCACATGTCTATGATGGCCATAGTCAATTGTTTCAGCATATAGACTGGATCTCTATAAAACAAGCACAATGTGCTGCTAACCTGTGCATACATTCAGAACACAATTCTGGTTGCCAAGGACTTCTTATTGACTTATTTAGTCATAACGATTAAAAGCCACAGATGTGTTGATGTATTTTTTGCTCATTTACATTTAATTTTAGAATTAAAAGGTTAAAAATATTGTGGTTCATGATAAACACAATGATCACTAACAACAATAAAACCTCCTACTTGTATAATCACGTTGTCCATTTTATCAGCATCACTGATCATCAATTCTACAATTACAGACTGCAGTCCATCTGTTTCTCTGTATACTTTATTAGCCTCTTTCACCCTGTTCTTCAATGATCAGAACCCCCACAGAGCAGCTATTATTTGAGTGGTAGATCATTCTCAGCACTGCATTGACGCTGATGTGGTGGTGGTCTGTTAGGGTGTTGTTCTGGTACAAATGGATCAAACACAGCAGAGCTGCTGGAGTTTTCTCATTGTCACTGCCGGAATAAGCATAGTACATCACCCAAAACATCCAGCCTAAAACATCCTGCATTCACCAAAGACTAAAGGATGACTAATACAAACTGTGCTGCAGCAGATGAGCTACTGTCTCTGACTTTACATCTACAAGGTGGGCCAACAATGTAGGTTTGTTTCACAGAGTGGACAATGGTTATAAAACCCCAGCAGCTCTGCTGTGATTGATCCACTTGTACCAGCACAGCACACACTAACACACTCAAATAATACCTGCTCTGTGGTGGTCCTGACCATGGAAAGAGGCTGACAATGTGTACAGAGAAACAGATGTACTACATCTGTAATTGTACAAAGTGCACCTGTACTGTAAGTTCAGCTAATAAGATGGACAATGAAGATAGAAACAAGGAGGTGGTTTTAATGTTATGGCTGATTGGTGTATATAGGTGAGCATCCCATTCCAACATAAAAATGCTGATATTTTGAATGCAGAAAATAATAGAGTAAAGAAACATGGCCCAAAAATAAGCTATAGGGCTTAGAAGAACATCTGTGCTTCAGAAAATACAACTCCACCTTCTGCAGAGTAGATCAGCAACAAGCCTCAGGAGAGCCATGTGGCAATCGCAAAACGAATTGTGCAGGGGCATGGAAATAGAAAGTGTGTCTATGTGAGTATGTGTATGTGTGTGTGTGTGTGTGTGTGTGAGAGAGAGAGAGAGACAGAGAGAGAGAGAGAGAGAGAGAGAGAGAGAGAGAGACAGATAGAGACCTCTTCAAGGTCAGCATAGTCATTTGCAGTCATTGCAGGCCAATTATATCTGGATGACTTAGATCTAGATTTAAGGAGCCAATGCTTTCTCTCAGAAACTCAGTCAGTGTCCCTGCAAGTCCTTCCTAAAACCAATACCTGAGCAATTAGTCCTGGCTATGGAGTACTGGCTTGAGCCTGATAGTAGAGCATGCCTACAGATCTGTTGATCTTTAACAAACCCCCTTAGCTTGCAGACACTCAATATGAGTGTGCTGTAAACATTGTGTGTGTGTGTGTGTGTGTGTGTGTGTGTGTGTGTGTGTCAGAGAAAAAACAGCACCAAAAGTGACAGAATACACTCCGCTCCACTCCACTCTCAGTCACAACAATGCAAAAATAAAGCCGCATTCTCTGAGAAACAGCTAAAGCCCTCAAAATGAGTTGAGAAAGTTTCCACTGAGATCAAAATACAAACAATGCAGACAGAGGACACATCCACAGACAAGCACATATATACCAACAACCTACATATTACATATGGATTACAGTCTAAACACAGTGTATAAATAGATATGTCAGCTCACACACAATGCCGCCATTGGCGTTAGATTCCTCAGGCACTACTGAAGTCTTCTATATTTTTCATTGTCTATTCACTGCCATGTTAAACACACAATATCCATGCCATCTCTGAAAAGAAATTGTACAGTAGAAACTCTCCACATGACTCATTTGAAATACAAGCCTTTCACATTAGTGCCACTCCACACCCCCGCTTTGCTTTCTCTTATAACACCAGTAATCACTTAAAACCCTACAGCACTTGCGGATTCTCCTTGAGAAACTGCCTTCCATTCCATTCTCTGTGAATGACTCCGTCACCATAAACACACCAGCCTAACAAAGGTTTCTGCTATGATAATGCTGAAGCTAAGCCAGGTTAAGTCATGAGCCGGCAGCTGTCAGAGAGCAGGCTGAGATAGAAAGTTGAGTTAGAACACACTTAAAGCCCATTTAATTTCCCATGTCAGCCAGCTAATTCTCTTCGCTGCTCCTTAACCCTTACAAGACAGTAGTTATTATAGTCATGTTGCAATATAGTCAATTAGCATAATTATGTAAATATGAAATATAATATTTGATATGACATATGTGTTCAAATGTTTGCAGACATCCCTTCAGTGCACTAGCTGTTGCTGCTAAAAGTAAATATTGTGCAATAATTGATGCTGCAGTTATGTATTGTGTATATTATGGAGGACCAAAAAATTTTAATGTTCTTTTATTTTTTTCTTGTTTTGATTCTTAATTCCGTTTTCTCTTAATTGCACCAAGGGGAGGGAAGCTGTAACCCAATTTCATTGTGCAATTGTACAAGTACAATGTGCAATGCTGATAAAGGTTCATTTAATTTCATTTCTAAATCAACTAATGAAGTTGCACACAACTAGTCCTTGAGGAGAAGTACTGCTAATAAAAAAGGGACTATGTGAAGCATGTAAACATGAAGATTTTGGCACCATGTCTAATGCCAAGAGTGGGATAGAGAGGTATAAATCAGGAATCTCTGGAATGATGGTGCTCTATCCAATACTTTTAGGATGAGTTGAGGAGTTGGGATGACCACATTATTTCCTTTCAGAAGCATTGTATGAATCTTCTGAAAGATGATTTTAAAGTGTTCCCAATCTTATGAAAAGTGCTTAAAAAGAGTACAATCACTCTGATATTGTGCTAAAAGAACTTAAACATTTTATACAGTAATCTTATAAAAACATTAATTAACATTTATTAACATTTACCATTGACTAAGTGGTTTAAATGTCCAAATACAGAGATACATATATATATCCTGTCATAGCTGTCATTGTCTCACCATGTGCCATTGCTTATGTGTTCCATGTGGTTTTGTGTTTACCATCTTGTCTTTGCCCTCATCTTGCCCCTGTCACACCTCCCTCATTATTAGACTCCACCTGTCTGTTGTTCCCAAGTAATTGTTCCATGTTTTGTGTCTGATTCGATGTGCTGTGTCCTTTTTTATTTATGTGTCCATAGCACAGTCTTGTTACAGTCACATTTCTGTGTCATCATGCCACAAGTTTTGTTTTGAGTGTATTAAGTTCTGTTTTGCTTTCAAATTAAATCAAATCAAAATGTATTTATATAGCACTTTTTAGAACGGACATTGTCACAAAGCAGCTTTACATAATTAGTATCAGACAATTTGAATCTAAGCCCAATGTGAGCAAGCTGAAGGCAACAGTGGCAAGGAAAAACTCCCTCAAGGCTGGAGGAAGAAACCTTGGGAGTAACCAGCTTTCTTAATAAAACTCTCCACTCGCACTTGAATCCAGCTTTCCAACTCCTTGACTGCAGCAGCACTACTACTGACATGTATATATATATTCAGTATTTTTCAGTATCTGGTTTGGTTACTCAATATTTCCTTATGCTAAATCTAGTGTGCTGCTGCTGAATTTAATAAATCCATTTGATGGCTGAGAGCATTAAGCAGAACATCTGGAACCAAACTTTGTTCTTCAAACTTCAATCTAGCTCACAAGATTTAGTACTTGAAAAGATTTAACAGGCTTTCACTTGCCAATATATACTTTATTGCTGTTCTCCTGACTGTATGAGTGAAAAGAAGGGCTTCAAGGCATATGTACTTTAGGGAATCTATAAGAATTAATCTGAGATTCTATGGGGCTCAGAGAAAAGTTTTCTGAGGTCTTCCTAGACACTGCATCTCTTATCTTACTGTGTGTGTATGTGTATGTGAATGTGTGTATGTGCATGAGCTACACTGTATGACATTAGCGGCCTATACATAGAAGCTCAAGTGTCCGAAATGTCAAATGTTCACATTTAGTCATCTGCTGAAGCTAAAAGCCATCACTGCCATTTAGGGTGTTTTCCCATATGAAATTCAGTTCACTGCTGCTGTTTCTCTGGAGAAGGCAATTTGCAAGAATTCTAAAGAATACATCCAGGTTTAATGGCAGACAAAAATAGGATCCACTATTGGGTACATGTGTCCCAATGACAGGTAGCTTGTTTGCAGTTAACAAAAGTCTCATGCATCTTATGGTTGTACCATGATCGCTGACCACAACCTCTCTCAGTTGGAGCCGTTAGCTGTAAATTATACAAAGCTGAACGTGACAGCTTGTTATTTCAACACGATCTTGGTACGATCAGTTCTGTGGGCGACAAGCAGTTGACAGCAAACACCTGTCATCCTGAAAGCTCGCTTTCTTCCCTGCAGTCATTGACCTTTGCTGGCTCTCTCAGAGGTCACAACTGATGAACGTGTGTGTATGTTTGGACAGCGTTCCCCTCCTACAGTGCGCAGGAACCCAAACCCACTCCCAATCCATTCTAAAGAGAGCCCAGTCCCAGCATGGGCTAATAATTAGAGGCAAGAAGGATTTATATGGGCCAAGTCTCATTAATAGTGCGGCTGACAGGCATCTCCTTCAAGCCCTGTCGAGTGCCAGAGCCAGGCAGATGCTCCATCCCGCCGAGGCTGTCAGCGAGCATCTCATTACTGCCTGCAAATGACTTCCTGCACACATCTGTGGAGTCAAAGAACACACGCAACTGTTTTGTCACTACTTGCCAACCCATGAAATTAGCCCCAGGTCATTAACAGACACGTGTGCATTGAGCGCCATGTAAATAAGTGTCGTCGAGATGTTTCTGTAACTTTGGTAAATATTTTGTGCAGTGTTGGGTTCATGCCATGCTCTGAGTAGACTCATGCTGAAGCTGCTCTCTGCTCCAACACAGGGAATTAGAGCAAGCAGCTTGTGTGTGGGACAAAGCTACTGCACAGCACCTCAATGTGTACAGAATAGAACAGGGGTGTCCAAACTACAGCCCGCGGGCCGTCCATTTTTAATTGGCCGCAAGAAATTTCATACATAGAATAGAATATGGCCCGCACTTCTACTTTTGCTTGAGTGTAGTGCACTTCTTAGTTTTAACATGAGGGGGAGCTACTGTTGATCAAGGCAGTTGCTCCACCAAAAAGAACGATCACAGACAGGGTTGCCAGGCTTGTGGTTTTCATGCCAAATTGGGCTTATTTGAAAATCCAGTCGCGGGTGAAAATTAAAGCGTGGTGGGATGCGTTTTTTGGGCTACTTTTAAAAATTACCGGGGCAGCCAAAAACAACAAGAAAAGTGGGTGTTGGAAGATTGAATGCAACTATAAGTACGAGGAGAACATAACATAAAGAAGTACAGCGTAAAGAGGAGAGCAGGAGAGAGAGAGAGAGAGAGAGAGAGAGAGAGAGACCGAGAGAGAGAGACAGAGAGATAGAGACAGACAGACAGAAGGTGAAGAGAAAAAAGTTGCTAGCTAATATGCCAGGTAAGTGGGGGAAATACGGGTATTGCAAGGTCTGGGAAAAAGAAAAAGGTTTGATATAATGGATTAAAAGTGTTCCTAATGATGAGAAAAATGTACATAGCAAATATTGCAAATGTGAAATGAAAAAGTTCCTTTTTTTGCTAATTATGTTACTATTAAATGTCCTTGACTGGGATATACAACTGATATAAAAGAAGTAATAAACAATAATTTTACCATATTATTAATGACTGATAATAAATCTCTTATAAACAAAATAGTAAGTCATACATTCATAGTTGGTTTGCCATTTGATTCAAATGTGTGACAGACATATTTTGGGCTAGTTCAAGCTTCTGAAGGGCAAGTTTTAGACTGACCTTAGGCTGGATATTTATGCTGGACCATGCAACCCTGATCACAAGAAATTTACCCCAAGTTACTAAACATGGCAGAACCAAAGAAGCAAAAGGTAGAGAGTGAGTGTAGAAAATTTCAGCCATGGTGGGAGAGTGAATATTTCTAATATATCTCATCTGATGCAGATTTGCTCCTTGATCAAGTGACATTTGTCTGGATTTTTGGCACGAGTGGTGTCGGATCAGGACCGCCACTGGATGGCCACCCAGCGCATACCCAGCGCAGCTGATACCAGAATAATTTACTAACATTTTATGCACTCCTGTTATTAAGTCCAGTTCAGTCTGTTAATGTTGATAACCGTTTCAAATGAACATTAATAGGTGTGTTGCTAAGCCTAATAACTTAAATAACAAGCTTGAAATGTACCCATCCCATTTTCCCCTTTATTGTTTTTCTCTGTACTGTAAATCTTCTGTAGAAGAAGAAATCTGAGGCTGCTGTTCTGAGAATGAGCTATCAAGGCTTTTTCTGAATAAATCAGTAAAGATCCAGTTATGGAAAGCTGTGATGAAGGCAGTTTTGTCTTTAATTATATTTAACAATATAACATATTTGACCACTTTTAATTGATTTCTCTAACTTTAATACACTAAAGTTAAGGCTATATACCTAATTTCTAGTAAGTGGCCCAGCCCCTCCTATATTTTTATGTATGTGGCCCTCAGTGAAAAAAGTTTGGACACTCCTGGAATAGAATATAACATAATAAAACAGAATATAATAGAAATATGCTGCTTTGCTATCAGCAGACAGAACCCTGAGAGATAAAAATTGGCAGTGATCTCTCCAGGTGGGTAGATGGTGCACTCTCCTCATCTCTCCAAATGTGCTCACCAGCTCAGGCATCTGTTGGCGGATGTATCAGAGCCAAGGATCCTACACTACTTTCCTTGGAATACAATATATACCATATCCAGCATAATGTAACAATCTGCCTCTGCACTTGATGAAGCTTATAAGTACCAAATATAACAGGCGATATTCGTACTAAGTATTTTTATTCATTTATTTATTTTATTTTTGGTATTCATCTTACAATTTTCAAGATATCGAATACAAACATTCCAAAATGCTCGGCCTGTTCTAGAATAGCGAGCTGTTCCCTATCATGCATACTAACACTCAACCTACCATGTAGGACACCATAGTAATTACCTAGCAAGCACTTGGGGAACCATAGCAACCACCTAGATAACCCTAGCAACCACTTAACAAAACCTTAGCAACCACTCGGGAGACTATAGCAACTGTCTAGTAACACCTTATCAGCCACATCAGGAACCAACAACCACCTAGAAGACACTAGCAACCACTTAGCAACACCTTCTCAAAGTGCATTTTCTTCATGCACTAATCTAGTTTTATTTGCATTCCACGTATCAACACATCTGTAATTATATTTATTTTTCTGATTGTTTCAAAGCCATTTCAGTGAAAAACAGTTTTTTGTAAACAATAAGTTTTTTTTTTCATTTTGCAGCCACATGCACTCCATGCACTACAACATAATTTTCAACAAATCAAAAATCACTTCTTTTATTTATAAACACAAATGTCATACTGAAAATTGCAAATTAAGAAAATCACGTTTAGTTATTTTTCTACTCATTTTAAGGAGCTGCAAGTGAGAAAAACTTTAGGCAAAAATAAAGAACAAGCAATGAATAACAAAGAAGCTATTTAAAACTACAAACAGTTCCCCTGGCAATAACCCTTATTATACTGTACCACCTAACACTCGCTAGGTAAGGTGTTGTCAGTAGTAATGAATTGGTTATTTCAGCTGAACAGGACTAGAGCAGTGTGGGTCATTCGGCACACAGCTGTATGGGACATGCCTTTGCTCTGAGAGTGCAGCTGTTGAATATGCGCATATGCAAGAGCAAGGGGGAGGGGAAGGGTCAGCAGAGGGTGGAGAGAAGCACCTGTCACTGCTTCCCCCCACTGAGAGCCATTCTACAGCACTAACGAGCTCCACCTGCGATCACTAGAAAGAGGACCACACTCTTGTTTCACACTTATGTGCTGCATAGACTCCTTCCAGAGAGGCCACAGTTCTAATGAGAAGCACGTAAAAGGTTGGATGAGAAAAAGCAGAGTGCGAAAAGGTCCAATTAAAGGGTATGAGGGGGCGTCATCTAGCATACACCGAAGCATGTACATACAGGACTTATATGTGGCACTGAAGCATATGGTGGCTAGCAGTGTGAAATGTTGATTTCACATGCTGTAGACTTTCCATAGAACTGTCCATGGTCCTGAAGCGTGCAATTACACGCATTAATGAGCTGTTCATGCTGCTGAAACCAAATAATTAGAAGTAAAGGTTCAGCAAAGAACTGTTATCACACATAGCTGACACACTATTAAAACTGGAATAAATGCCACATACTCTTATTGACTGCATATCCACTATTACAAACCCCTGCCATTAGTGAATTAGATGTGTATGCATTTTCTCAGCTTGCATGAGAAAACTCTGCTGTTTCAGCTGAAATATAATCCATTGTTCAATCTTATTTGCCACTGAGATACTGTGATTATACACTAGATATCCTTGGTATTATCATATGCCAAAAAGGTTATATTTCTGTGATGAGCATTAAAAATGTACTTATGCATTATCAGTGTGCTTTAATGCTGACTTCCCCAGCCTGAGAATGTAATGTTATCACATACACTAAGGCTACGTTCACATTATCAGGCTGAAGTCACTCAAATCCTTTTGCCTTAATATGGCTCTGATCTGATCTTTTCAGGGCTGTGTGGACGTGTCAAATCCCATCTTTTCAAATCAGATTTGATAGATATGTGGTTCTAGATTAGATATGTATCTGAACTGTGGACATGTGACTTGAATGTGATGGTCAGATCAGATGTCATGTCTTTTTGCTTGTACGCATGCACGTAGTGGGTGAGTCAGTGTTGGCTTCTCTCATTTACTCACATAGCTGTAAAAACAGCAAAAGCAGCCATCTGGCATTTATTCACCTTCTTCACCTGATCATGTACAGTCCAGCACCTATTTACTGTCCTCCTGAGCAAAACACCCTCACACATCAGCTACTAACATATTTTACCAATTTTACTAAAATTAGTTGTCTCATAATCACAGGGTTGCCAGATCCCCCAAACTTCCTAACCATTTTGTAACAGAAAGTCACACTACACAAACAGAAACTAGCCCAAAATCTAAAGTGACACATATATTTCAATAAGCTTTAAAATGTAAATCCTCTTCAAATTCTTTCTTTCTCATTCAATTTCTTCTTTTATTTTTTTTCTCTCTTGGCCTTAGAAATTGCATAATAGTTGTTGTTTTTGTTTTATACATTTGATGATTTTAATTAATGCTGTACTGTTTTAACTGTTGTAAAATGTCTTTGAGGTTCATGTAAAGTACTTTATAAATAAAATGTGTTATTAGTATTTAGTGCAAAAACCCTGCAAAACCACCATCTCTGAAGTTGTACCAGCACCTGTATTTTTGCAAACCTGGCAAAGCTGGACAAATGTGACACTTTTTGTTGTTAGTGACCAAGACGATGTGTATACATGTATTAATGTGTGCATACAAGCTGTTTCAGGGACAGATTCGTTCACATTACAGATAGATACAGCTCACTTACAGGTGTGAATGTGAACCATCAAGATCTGATCTGACCAAAACAACAGATTTGAGCAATGTGGCTTATAATGCCTAAAAGCAAAGTCTGCAACATACAAGAGTAATATAGTTTATTTTATTTTTATAGACTCTATTATATTTAACTCAAAATCTCTAATATCTCATTTGACAGTATTTTAATGAATTAATAAGAGAAAATTGTTTAAATAAATACATTTTCTATTTTTCATTTATGTGTACATGGGGCATTGTTATGATGACATGAAAACCTCCACCTACTCTTTCTTCAGTAGGGATGGGCAATACACTAACTTTCATTTCAGACACCAAGATATTCCAGTACCAAAACTAATACCAAATCTTTTAGAATGGGAATTTCTTGTGCTTTTAAAATGAGAAAATGTGGACATTAGAAAGTATAATAGCTCTTATTTAGGTCAGCAAATGCTGTCAGCCTCACTATGTGATTTAAAAGAAAAAAAAACTGAACAGTCTGTTTCTGTGCAGAATCCAGTGAAAAAACAGCATGCATGAATTTATAAAATCAAAAATTGAAATATTTTACTTTTTGTAACTAAGGTTTCTGTGGTTGTTCGGTTTCAGGTCAGGAAGAAGTCTTGAGGATTAAAAAAAACAATACTTTCATGTAATGATTGATTTTCAAAAATAAAGTTTGGAATTGGAAACTTTGTAATTGAAATGAATTGGAAGTATCAATGTTTCAGTATTGCCCCTGCCCATCTTTACTCTTCAGTCTATTTAATGCTGAACAGCTGTTTAATGTTAACTGCTAAAGTGAGGTGGAGGAGTTCAAAATTTAAAAAGTGTTGTAAAATGTTCAATATAGTGTTAAAAGTGATTCTGAGGCAAAATGCCTCTAGAGTGTAGTATCTCAGTGTGTTGCAGATGTATTTATATATTTTAAGCTATTACTTGAGTGAGAAGTTTTGGTGCTGATGTGACCTGCAATATGTGTAAAGCTATCCCATCCCCCACCTTCTCTGTGCTCTTCTGGGTGCATTCAGAGGCTAATGCAGGCAGGCACAAGGCTGGCTGTATTTATCAATGCATTTCTGATTTATCCATAAATGTTCATAAATTGCTCTTATAATTAGTTTTCAAGTATGTATGTATGTATGTATGTATGTATGTATGCATGTATATATGTATGTATGTATGTATGTATGTATGTATGTATGCATGTATATATGTATGTATGTATGTATGTATGTATGTATGTATGTATGTATGTACAGTGGTGCTTGAAAGTTTGTGAACCCTTTAGAATTTTCTATTTTATAAATAAATTTGACCTTATCATCATTGACATCATCAGATTTTCCTAAAAGTAAATAAAGAGAACCCAGTTAAATAAATGAAACAGAAATATTATACTTAGTCATTTATTTATTGATAAAAATGATTCAATATGACATATTTGTGAATAGCAAAAGTATGTGAACCTCTAGGATTAGCAGTTCATTTGAAGGTGAAATTAGAGTCAGGTGTTTACAATCAATGTGATGACAATCAGGTGTGATTGGTTCAACCCTTCCAATAAATGATCTCCATGGCTGAAACTAGAGCATCCAAGACTCCTGAAACCTCCTTACATTACACAATGAAGACTAGGGCTGATTGAATTCTCCATATACATCCTATATTCTATCCTCCATATATAGTTTGATCTAATTAGATTTTTCCCTTTTTTAATGGTAATTATATTGTTATATGCTATTTTGTGTAGACTGTTTCATAAAATAATAATAATAAATTAATATATGACTATCTATTACACATATTGGATACACTATATCGTACACTGATGAACCAAAACATTATAACCACTTAAAGAAGAAGCAGATAACATTGATTCTCTCATAACAATGGCACATGTCAAGGTCTGGAATCTATTTGGTAAGTCTCAATCTTCTATTACTCTTTTTATGTTAGTCTTTTTTTTTACTTTATATTCTCTATCCTACTTCCTGTTGCACTTGTTACATGTCATACATAGGTTGCTCTCTCACCAAGTCAAATACCTTGTAAGTGAATAGTTGGTTCTTGTCGTTGGCGTGATGGATGTGGGATAAATGGACCTGAGTGACTTTGATAAGGGCCAAATAGTCAAATGGTCAGACAACTGGGTCAGAGTATCTCTAAAACGGCAAAGCTTCAGTCAGTGGTGGTCAATACCTACTTGCAGTGGCCTCCAAATTCCCCAGCTCTCAGTCTGATTGATCATCTGTGGGATTTGTTGGAACAACAAGTCTGATCCTTGGCTTCACCTCACAACTTATATGACTTAAAAGATCTGCTGATAATGTCTTGATGTCAGATACCTCAGGACATCTTCATTAGGTCAGAGCTGTTTTGGCAGCATGCAAAGGACCATCAGCACATTTAGCCTGTTACCATATTGGTTGTAATGTTTTGGCTCATGTATATATATATATATATATATATAATCCAATATAGACAATATAACAGGTGAAAATCCAAAAGTCTTCTGAAGTGAAAAGAACCATTTAGCATGTAAATTGGCCTGGGCTCTATATACACAGTGCCCAGCTACTTCATTAAAACCACCTCCTTATTTTTCCTCTCATTGTCCATTTGATCAGCTCCACTGGCCATATAGGTGCACTTTGTATAATCACAGACTGCAGCCCATGTCTTTCTCTGCATACTTTGTTAGCTCCTGTTATTTAATGGTAGGGACCTCCACAGAGCAGGTAGTATTAGACTTGAGGATTATTCTCAGCACTTGTCACGGACGTGGTGGTATGTTAGTGTGTATTACACTAGCAGTGACACTGAGGTGTTCAAAAACATCAATAGCTCTGTTGTGTCTGATCCACTCATACCAGTGCAACACACTGTAACACACCACCACCCCATCAGTGTCAGACTGACCCACCACCCAAATAATACCTGCTCTGTGGTGGTACTGAGGCACCAAAATGGAAAGTGGAGCTGATCAAATGGACACTGAGTGTAGAAACAATGTGGTTTTAATGAAATGGCTGTTCAGTGTACACCCATTACCTTATCTAAAGAAGACCCTTATTTTAATATACTGCTCCGCTTGACACAAACATGGGGGTTTGAAGTTGAATCTGACCTTATGCCAGCTTTCATCACAGGTTTTATCTGCACTGCTGCCACTGAGATGATTTAATGGAATTAAATAGGAATCCAAAGAGCCTGAGTAATGCTTTTTTGATGAACGATGATGGTTTGGTCCAAACACCATCATAAAGTTAGAAACAGATGAGGAAAGAGGGAAAGTCTGACACTTCTGTTTATTAGCGAATGAGTATTAAATGCAGAACTGCACGGTTAATAGAACTAAGCCCGCCTTAGCAGATTGTTTCGTCCAAACTGTCATAGCTACTTAACAAATGACTTTCATTTCATCTGTACAGACCATCCCACACTGTCTGTTTGTATACAGTGTCAACTCAAATGAGCTGTGAAAATGACTTTCCTCATGGGAGGAGGACAAGATGAGATGCTGAATGTAGTCTGAGTCAATGACTCAGCAGATACATGGAAATGCAATCAGAAAAAGGTTAAACAGGATAGGACATAATATCTACACACCCACCCACACACAAGGATACACCAAAGAATTAAAATAAGGAGCCCCGAGTGGCTCAGCAGGCTAAGATGCTGACACTATGACCAGGGGATCATGGGTTTGAGTCCTGGTCATGCTGTTTGCCATCAACAGCCGGTGCCAAAGAGAGCAAAGTTGGCAGTGCTCTCTCTGGGTGGGTAGGTGGCGCTCTCACTCTTCCTATCGCTCACACATTGCAGTGTCTGCTGGCTCAGGCGTCTACTGATTGGTCCATTCGAAACTGTTTACCCTGCACTCTCCTCCAAGCGTGTTGGTTCTCCATGGGCGGTGTATCCAGCGGTGGTTTGAAAAGAGGCGGTGGCTGTATCGCACAAAACGGAGGAGGTGTGTGCTTGTCTTCACCCTCCCAGAGTCAGGGACAGTGCAATGTGATGGGGAGAGCCACTAATGGGTTGAGTTAATTGGCAACTACCACATTGGGAAAGGGAGAAAATTGGCAAAAAAAAGAGAATTAAAATATTATGACAAAGTTAATTTGTGTTCATAATTTCATTCAAAAAGCTAAATTCTCAATAAACAAAGGAAACAGAAAAAATACAGCTCCAAAAATGTCAATATTGTGTAAAAGTTAATTTGTGCTCATAATTTAATTTGAAAAGGTAAATTGTCATGTTTTAGAATCATTCCTTGTAAAGTGACATATTTCAAGTCTTTTGTGTTTAACTGTTGATCTCAATCTCAAAATATTACAATATTTATTTTCTAGTTTGAGTAAATTGTTATTCAAACCATATCAACATTAAAACAATAACAACAAAAAGACTTGAAATGTCATTTTGTATGCAATAAATATAAAATATATGACAATTTACCTTTCTGAATTAAATTATGAACACAAATGAACTTTTTCACAATATTCACATTTTTGGAGATGCACAACCACATCCATAAACTTTTCTTCACAAATTCATCATTCAATGTTTATATGATGTTTCTACACTGCTTATAGATCACCATAGCATTATTTTTTTCTGTTTCCTTTGTTTCATTTGAGAAACATGGGACAACTTAAACTAAATTAAATCTTAAATAGTCTAAAT
Organism: Crenuchus spilurus; assembly: GCA_036984385.1. Classification (NCBI taxonomy): domain Eukaryota; kingdom Metazoa; phylum Chordata; class Actinopteri; order Characiformes; family Crenuchidae; genus Crenuchus; species Crenuchus spilurus. Next base: position 12,541 of record BRDA01081518.1, on the reverse strand, counting down.
GTAAAAAGAGAACTCCAAACATAGAATACAAAGTAATATTAAAATGACATTATTAGAGCATGTTTTAGCTTTTAATACACAGTAAATCTGCCAGTGTTAAATCAACACTATTAGAGTTAAATTAACACTGAGGGTGTCAAAATTTAACACTCACAGTGTTAATTTAACTCTGTTAGTGTTGATTTAACACTGGCAGATTTACTGTGTAGTATTTATTAATAGTAAAGTCAAAAACATAGTCAAAATACAAAGTAGGGGTCAAAACACACAAAATGCTAAAAAGATAAATGCTTGGTATGCTCTGGAAACAGTGGCAATACTTAGAGTGTATGCTGATTAGAACTACAGAAAGGATGAAGGATTGGTTGTAGAAGTCACTGGCTCTACTGGTGCATTCTGGGAATTGAAGTTCTGTTGAGAGACAGAGCTGATGGGAGCCAATATGGTTACTCAGCAAATAAATATATATAACACAGGAGCTCAGGAAATATATATATATACAAGCACAGGAAAGTTATATAAGAAAAGAAATACGATCCAACACACACAAACACATTCATGAGTTCATATGCTGTTTATAGGCCACTTTTCTATTCAGAGTGCATACTTGCAAGCAGCAAGTGGCGTATTCAAAATAATGTGGATACAAACCCCAGGCATTTTATTAGTAGGGGGCAAATGTTGGAATGGTCTTGCAGTGAAGGCAGATATTTGTAGGGTAAAAATGAAACTCCAAACGTAGAATACAAAGCCCTGATTCTCAGCATGGCTCCTGCTCAGCACATGCAGAGCCAAACAGCCTACTTCAGGGCACAGGCCTTTCATCAGCTACCACCTGCTAGCGCTGAGCGATGGGTTCGTTGCCATGAAGGAACGACTCCAGCAAAGGTTTCCTTCTGCACAGGTTCTGATCTTCCTGCATGTGCATACAGCTCCGCAGTTTAACTCTTCAAAACAGCACGTCAAGCCTTGGGTGAAGAGCAAAGATGTCAGTCCAAATCAATCATTCTAAATGGTGCTTTTGGCATCTGACTGAGGAGTGAGATGTAACTGCTACCACTTTATGAAAATCAATGGAAATAAAGCACTTAGACAGTAACAGATCTTGAGTTAATTAAAATATTGAAAGCTTAAGGTTGGTTTAAATAATAGATCTTTTTTGCCTTGTTGCTTCTTTTGTTTGCTTCCCCCCAATGTTCTCTTAATTGTTTGTGATATTTCAGATATCATTATTCATTTTTTCAGTTAGGCAAATATTATTATTTTTTCAAAACTGTCAGCAGCATCAAAGGCGTTTAACCAAATCACATGTCAGCAACTTCCTTAGATTGTATCAGTTTACCTTAGTTTATATCATAATTTTCCACTTGCAAGTAAAATTTTGTAAATGTCAACAGAAGCTGCTTACTGGAGCATTTTGCCTGCAGATATTTTTGCACATTATAACTCAGAAGTAGAGTTTGAAAGAATAGATAAAATAATAAATATAAGATGAAAGAAATCAGGCTTTACGTGCATCCACAAGCAGTCACAACATCTGGAAAGTTATCCAAAGATTTGTAAAAGAGTGTGGTATTCATGTCCTTAACTTCAGAAGACAGTCTCACCTGGACATCAAACAACCCATTCTAGAGAAATGGGAGAATAATGTTTAAAATAATAGCATACTGGACATTGTACGGGTTTTATAACTCAATAACAAGTTCTACATTAATACATCCACTTTATGCAGTCCTTCATATGTCTGGTTTGGTTGATCAAAGACAATTTAAGCCAGACATTGCTTAATTTTTTACATTTTGAGCTAAAGTCTTATGTCCAGCTATCTTAGATTAGATAAGTCTTAGATATCTTAGAGATATATTTGATTTATTGGACTTTTAAGTCTTTTAAGGAATGTTTGGTTTTCAGACAAAATGTACACAGAAAATGCACAAAACTCTGATTTCTGCTCTTATATTCATTCATTCATTCATTATCACACCCGCTTAATCCTTATTAGGGTCGCGGTTAGTCCTTTACTCCCTCACTGGGCGCAGGGCAGGGCATTACACTATTCAACTAAGCCCAGGACAGGGCGCCAGTCCATCGCTGGGTGACACACACAGACACACCTACGGACAATTTTTAGAGTACCCAATTCACCTGACCTCCATGTTTTTGGACTGTGGGAGGAAACCGGAGACCCCGGAGGAAACCCACGCAGACACGGGGAGAACATGGAAACTCCGCTCAGATGGGGAATCGAACCCAAGACCCCAGAGCTGAGAGGCGAATGTGCTAACCACTAAGCCACTGTGCCTCCCTGCTCTTATATTAGTAATAATAAATATGTTGCATATACAGTATACAGGACACTGAATAACTCAGTTCATGCAGATTTTTTGGTATTTAAAAAGCTGACTTATTCAATCTCAGGAGTAAGGACGATAAAGGAAACATTAACCAAGCAAGTTGACAGTGGTGTCACCATTCAGAACCACTCACTCTCAGAAGACTTACACCAGTCTAAATTGGAATCATGGACCATATGGCTGTTGTGTCTTGTGTTGTGTCATGATCTTAGTACATTTATGCATCTATTAACTAAACAGCACTACATCATTAATGTAAATGGTGCCTTTACACAAACTGAGAGGCTGCTCAGTGGAGTCACGGGGTGTTAAGTACAGGTAAATATGCCTGCAGATATTTCTTAATGGGCCCATATCATGGAAACTAAATCTTCTTTGTTTTTTTCTTTGTTTAACACAGTACGATTCAGTACGTTAAACACAGGTTAAAGTTCAAAACACCATCACCCACCCCATAACATGATGGAAACCAAAGCTTTTACATATATCTTCCCAATTGTCTGTACATTAACACCACCCATTCAAACTGAATTTATAAGGTACATTATTTACACTGTTACAGTCTTTTTGCAAAGCATGTGTCAAGACAGGTGTAATACACACAGTAAAGCCAAAACATTATGACTGCTAGCAGACAAAACCAATAACTGGCAACAATAACTGGCAATGCAGGTAAATATCTTAGATGGTAAGCAAACATTTGGTTATCATAGTTAACATGCTGGATATGGGTGAAATTGACAGGAGTGAAGAGCTGAGAGACTTTGACTGAGGATGAATTGTTATGGCCAGATGACAGCTACAGTAAGTTGTCTCTGAAACAGGCTTGTGAGGTGCTCCAAGTCAGCAGTGGTCAGTACCTACTGACAGCAGCTTCCTAATTCTCCAGATCTCAATCTGACTGTGATTTGCTGGATGTGCTGGAACAATAAGTCTGATCCATGGTGGAGCTATTTCACAAGTTACATTCAATGCTGCTAATATCTTGTTTCCAGATACCACAAGGGACCTTCAGAGGTCACACATTTTAAAACATGTGTGTTTGGCAATTTGTTAATCTGTCAAAAGCATTGAAGGAAGTTTTTTTGGTTTATTGATTGCATAAATATAATAGGTCCAACAAAAGTCTATTAGTATAATATAATGAAATGTTTTTAAGATGTATTAACATAATTTTCAGAGAATTTCAGCAACAATTTCTGCATAATTCAATTGTTACATCATTAAGATTGTCACGCTCTTCCAACCTGTCTCCTCTCACGTCTTCTCAGAACTACACTTCCCAGAATCCTTTGCGCTCTTCCAAGCCTATGTAAGTTAACTCTCCAGCTGGCTCCCATTTAGATGGTGATTTGCAAGACTATTTAAGCCAAGTCTAGAGAACTATTCCTTGCTTGGTATTGTCATACTCTGCACGCTTTAACATAGCCTTCTGTCATTTGCTTTTTCAAGGTTCTGTGTCATGTTTGTCCTAGCTTGTTTAGCATTACTAGCCTGTTTCTCTTGAGGCCTAGTCAGTCCTATTTAACCTGTTTCTGTTTAGCTTGAGGCCTAGTCGGTCCTCTGTTTGGCTTGGATCTATTTAGCCTGTTTCACTTGAGGCCTAGTCGGCCCTGTTTGTCTTGTTTCTGTTTAGCTTGTTTAGTATGAGGCCTAGATGGCCCTCTGTATTGCTTTTCTTACTTATCTTGTCTAGTGTGAGGCCTGGTTGGCCAATTGTATTGCATAGCTGACTTATCCTATGCTATGTAAGGCCTAGTTGGCTCTCTGTATTTCTGAGGAGGTGGGGGAGCGAGGGGGGGTGAGGAGGAGACAGGATGCAGAGGTGGAATCCAAATGAAAGTATTTATTATGAAAACACAACTAAACAAACCAAAGAAGAAGTTGTGGCTATACTGACAACATACACTATGAGTTATGCACATACATGAACTTATGCTAACATACATGAACACTTATCTACATACAATGATGTTCAATCACTCAAAAAGGGCACAGAAACAAAAGGAAGCTAAAATAACAAACATAATCAAAGGAGAAAAGAACAAGAAGGCTGTTGGATTAGACAAGACAGGTGCTGTGCAGATGGCATGATGAGGGCAGTGACACAGACAAGAAGTAAATGTAAACAAGCACATGGTGACAAACATATTGACAGAGACAGCAAATGGGGTATGAAAACACAAGCATGAGGGCTGCGGGGGCCATGAAAATATATATAAATATATGTAGACACAATGCATGACTGTGTTTGTCTTTTTTAAAATATGACATTAGCAGTACTTTAACAATACTGTGATCAGGTAAGGAAATATTCACATACAGATATGCACATAGTTTAAATCACATCTGTTACTCTTTTTTTCCTTCATTACATACAGTACTCTCACCAAATGTTTTCTTCAGGTCATGAAAAATCTAGGATTTAAACAGGCCTTTACCATTTCCACTACACACACACACACACACACACACAAATAATCTCTACACCACACTCTCACCAGCAGCCCTGTCCTGGCCCACTGCAGATGATTACTTTTCCTACCAGAGGCACAAAGACTCTGGAGAGTCTATTAGGATATAGAGTGTGAAGACGAGAGAAGTGGCAAGCTGGTCAGGCTTTTTCCAAACCTTTTTCCCTCCAACTTCAGAGACGCCATGAAACTTTGACTTTCATTCCTGAGACATCACGTAACAAAGCAGTGACACTCAAAAAGAAAAATCATACAGCCATAGAGACAAACGGACAGTTAGCCAGTAGGTCTGCTACACTTAATCAGATGGGAGCAGAAAATAATCTAAAAAAATGCACAGGATTGAAATAACAGTACCAAAAATGATTGTGAAAGTTTATTTGTGTTCAAATTTAATTTACAAAGGTCATATAAAATGTCATATATTTTATATTCACTGCACATGAAATGACATATTTCAAACCTTTTTATGTTGTTTTAATGTTGACTGTTTAAATGCAATTAAATATTCCTAAAATTTCCATCCATCCATTATCACGCTGGATTAATCCTTATCAGCGTTGCGGTTAGTCCCCTACCCCCTCACTGGGTGCAGGGCAGGGCATTACACTATTGAACAGGACACCAATCCATCGCTGGGTGCACACATACACATACAGACAATTTAGAGTACCCAATCCACCTGACCTGTACCCACGCAGACACGGGGAGAACATGGAAACTCCGCTTAGACTGGGACTCGAACCCAAGACCTCAGCGCTGAGAGTCGAACGTGCTAACTACTAAGCCATCGTGCCGCCCATTCCTATAATTTGATATTCTAAATTTCTGATGTTCATACATGTACTGTAAATAAGACATGAGGGAGGTGGACAGTGTTGTAAACACTTTCTCTCTGTGTGAGTAGTCAAGCCCTGTGCATTTTTAGAGGAGAGGAATTGAGGGCTAAAAATGGGGGGTGGGATGTTTTCCGTTTTTTTATTATTATTATTATTATTATTAAAAAACTAGTTCACCCGAACTACTCTCTACAAAACCATCTACTCTAGCTTTAAGATCAGCATGCAGTTTGAAAGAAATATTAACGATGTGTTAAAGTTTTTATTAGTGGTATTAGCTTTGCAGCTCCAGTTCTAAATGAAATTACAATGAAATTGCAAACAAGAATTTGCAGTTACCACCTGAAACACCTTTAAGATGTCATCACCAAGCACCCGATACACATCAGCTCCTCCTATCATCTAATCATGATCAATATAAATCCTCCCACTCTTTTCATGCGACACATTCTGCACCCATCTTTGCCTCGTCTTCTACATTACTCCTTATCCTAACGGGGATTTGGCTTCTCAGCACATCTCTTGCTGCTCAGATCGCCATTCCACATCCAAGAAGCTGCTCAGAACCCCTCAGGGTTACACTCCATTAGGTGTGGTTCACACTCGTGAAATGCATTTTACTCTAACATATGTGGACATGCATACACCGTAAGCACTCTGGTGACAGAATAAATGAGTTAAATAAGATATTGCTCAAGATTCTGAACACATCACCTGATAGATATTAAGGTAAGATAGGTAAGATAAGGCAGAGTAATGGATGTTATGGATGTTGGATGTTATGTTCAACTTTTTCCCCACCATAGACTTGTTTTGTGCAGCTGGTTGTGAACTGTATTGAGTGGTCCAGGGTTTCAGGGGGTTTTGGACTGCATTAGAGGCTTTGGCATGTCCATGTGAAAAAGTGTGTTTGAGATCAAATATTCAGTAGTTAGGAATTTTGGCTAAAACATGAGGCAACCTTTCCTCATATTATCTCTCTCTCTCTCTCTCTCTCTGGTGTCTTCTACAGAATTAACACCTCATCCCCCTCTCATCTGAGACCCAGAGATAACATCCTGAAAAAGGCAAAGAGGCAGGAAACAGCAATATAATTAGAAAGAGTGGTCACAGGGAGAGAAGGGGGGAGATGTGAGACAAAAAGAGAAAAAGGGTCAGAAAGAGAGAAGTGACAGAGAGGAATGGAGAGAGAAAAAGAGAGAAAATTATATTTTATATATACAGTGTGTGTGTGTGTGTGTGTGTGTGTGTGTGTGTGAGTGTGAGAGAGAGAGAGAGAGAGAGAGAGAGAGAGATTTTTTAATGTATAATAAGACAAACAGTGTTGACCCAACTGTTTTAAGGTGGAAAAGCATTCACACTATAAACACAACCTCTTCACCCTGGTCTACAAGTCCTGCTATTTTTTTCTTGCTGGCCTTTGACAAAACTAAGTGTAACCAATTCCAGATAACTGGGTTTGTAGGGGTGTGTGTGAGTGTGTGTCGTGTCATGCTGTTTCATTGCAGAGCTCCTTGCGTGGCTCCCTCAGCCAAGGTGTGTGTGATTGGTAGAGTGTGTGTCTGTCGCTGAGTGTGTGGCCGGAGTGTGACGGCATTAAACGCATGACTGCCATCACACTGCACTCAGCACAGCAGCCAGACACATAGAGAGAGCACTGAGCCACAACAATCAATCAGCCGCACCTGAGTGTGTCTCCTACAAGACCCAGGTTACTATTACTGATGGCTAATCTCAACATATCTGTGTGTCTGTGTCTGTGTCTGTGCCTGTGTGTGTGTGTGTGTGTGTGTGCCTGTGTGTGTGTGTGTGTGTGTGCCTGTTTGTGTGTGTGTGTGTCTGTGCCTGTGTGTATGTGTGTGCGTGTGTGTCTGTGTGTGTATACAGGAAGGAAGTCAGAGAGTAACTGTTCCGCACTACTAAACCAGGACTGTACAACTATTCCATTATCTGAAGTAGAACTGGACAATATTCAGTGAAAAGTCATATTGTGAGATCACTCAAAAGTGATAAAAAAGAAAAAGAAAATCTTCTGAAATACAAGTGTGTGTTGTGTGTGTGTGAGAGACCCCAAAGCAGTGATATATATATATATATATATATATATATATATATATAGCCAAAAGTTTTACAACACCACAATTTTTAGTCATTTATTGCAATTCCAGTCATTCAATTTGAATGAATAGCCTGAAATGATACAAAGTGGTGAACTGCCAGAGGTTTAAAAAAGGTTACCCAAAACTGAAAATTAATGTACATTAGAGAATTATACAAATAGGCTTTTGTCAGGAACACAAAATGGGTTAAAAGGTGAAAGCTCTTCTGCAGTAATGAAGGTTGATCAGGCTTTGAAAGCTGGTGCTACTAACGGCTACCACAGCATTCTGCAGTGCCATGCAATACCCTCGGGTATGTGTCTATTTGTTCAGAGGTTCATCCTCCAGCAAGATAATGACCCAAAACACAAGTCCAAGCTCTGCCAGAACTACCTCAGGAAAAAAGAACAAGATGGTCAGCTTGAAAACACAGAGTGGAAGCACAGTCTCCAGACTTAAACCCCATCCAGCTGATTTGAGATGAACTGAACAGAAGAGTTGAAAGCAAAACAAACCTACAAGTACCAACATTTATGTGAACTTCTGCAGCAGATTTGTGAAGAACTGTCTGAAGAATATTTGATGTCTGTTGTAGAAAGAATGTCACGAATGTGCTCAGCTGTTACATCTGATAAAGGTGCTACTGTGATGAGTCCAAAGTTTAGATACATTCTGGTCTATAAAGTGATTCCATGATTTCCTCAAGTGCTTATTTGTACTAAGCTGTCATTTCAGAGAGCAATGAGACACCAAACTGAATAATTAGCAAAAAGCACCTATAAAAATTACATATTATATATGATATGTGTATCATATACGTGTATGTGGTGTATATGGTGTATGTGTATACAGTGTATATACTGTTATACTGTATATTTAGCGAGAGAGAGAGAGAGAGAGAGAGAACAGAAAAAAAATCTGTATTATAATTCAGTACGTATTGTATATGTAGTGTATACAAAAATAAATAAGGATGGTTATTCATGAATGGCCTGTATTATTTCCTAAAAAGATGACTTATATCACATATAAATGCCTTGATTCATTCAAACATCCACATCAGTTGTTCGATTGTTCCAAATGCTCACAGCACACAGTGAACAGTTCAGTGAAACACTCAGTAATTGGTTGGATGTGATTGGGAAAGCTGATGTTGTGACAGTGATTAACCCTTTTTAACCGAGCGTCTCGCAGGCAATCCATTCACAGACTTGGTGTTGGACCCCGTTAACTGACTTAAATTTCCCACCAGAGGAATTACAGCATGTGTGCACATTCTACAGATTTGTAGGTAGGCCCAGTCCTTTCTGTGTGGCACCATGTTCTCTGAGACTTAAAATATGCACAAGGCTCCTTTTATTGGTAAAAGTAAATGATTCTTTCCAAAGCACTTACTATTGTACCACTTAAACAGATTAAGTTTGACAGTTTTCTATTCATGTGTTTGCTTGTTCAAACCATTCATTTGTGACACAAAACTAACCATTAAAATTAAACCAAACTGACTTTTATTCCACCCAATGGAGTATCATCCAGTAACTGGATAATAACAAATGCAAAGCTGGTTGAGCTATTTTTCAGTTGAAAGAGTGTGCAAAGCAAGTCTGGAATCACTGGTGGTTCCAAGGAGCTTAAGTGGCTGCTGCAGCAGAACAGAATAAATGGCTGAACTGGCCGTGTTGTTGGATTTGTTCCTAAATGGTTGATAATGTACTATTCTAAGAGTTGACTCAGTTGTCAGGAGACTGTGAATTTGATCCTGAGTAATGGCCAAGAGTACCAAATCTGGTTTTGATCTCTATGGTTGGGAGGCATCTCCCTTACATACTAGTCCTCCCTCTCCCACCTTGGGAACATCCTGTGAAGGGGAAGACTTAGCTAGTGGTTGAAAATTGGCTACAGTGAAGTAAAAGGGAAATATATAAGAGAGAGTTATTGCATTAGTATTGAAGTTTAAATTTACAGTCATTGCATCATAGCAAATGTTACCATACTGGATTGCTAATCTGTATCTTCTTTGACCATATAGTGGCTGCTGTGAGTCATTAAAGCAAAGCTCCTCATGAAACTACACTTTGAAATCCATTCTCGGGCAAGAAAGAATAAAATCACTTCTTTATTTTATAAATTGACAGTTTCCAGCCAGATTTGATAGTACCATGGTTACTTGACCATAGCACAGGCTGCTAGATTGATGTCCAGTGGCGAGAACATTCTGAATAGAGCTGAATGGTTCTCTGCATGCAGAGCAGCACACAGCAAGTCCTCTCTGTACCAGACTTGATCTCCTTCAAAGTAGTCTGCACCTCATGAGACTACTACCTGCTCCTCCACTCCAAAACATTCCACATCAACAGAGTTGTTTCAGGTCCTCTGAAGACTTTGATTTTTGCAGTGTCGTCAGCAACCCTGCAGAGCATAGCGCTCTGATGTCTGCTCAACTCAATCATGTCAACAAACCCATCAGGTTCAAGCAGGTCACTTGCAAAGTCAGAGTGGACCTGATAGGCCAGAGTCCTATGAAGATGAAAGAAGGTTGTACAGTCATGAAACATGCATAAACACTCATGTACACGCATAGATTAAAGTACATCAGCAGCATATCTGATTAAGTAGCATATCATACTGCTCTGTTCCTCAAAAAAGAAAGGTCTCCACCTCTTCCAGGTCAGTTGAAACAAGATGATTTCATAGGGTGACCAGATCTGAGATGATGAAAAAGAGGACACCTCAGCAGGTGGTGGGGGGGCATATAATGTATCAGATGTTTAAATACAAAAACATTTCAAAAAAGTTGTACACTAGGGGCATATGGCTGATACTTATATGAAGAAGAGCTTTATTGGCTCTTAACAACACTAATATGCAGAAATAGCACTGGCCAGGCTATTTGAACATTTTTGAATATTTCAAATATGCAAAAACAAAATTATAAATTTTTACATAATATTAAATTATAATTAACTGTTAAAGCATGTGGCATAAAATTATCACCCAATTCTGTGTATCACTTTTTCAGTCAACTTCACTCCAGCTCAATGGAGTTGAACTCAAACTCAATGTTACACATATGTTTGGACTGTATGGTCACACATACTTATATCTCATTTTGAGTAAAAATAAGCAGAAATTCAGAATTATTTTGATAATAGTTAAACTTAGAGGCATGTAAATGGATGGCTTATCACAGACTGGTAGATGCACGCACAGACACAGATTCTAATGTAAATGTTAAAGAATTTTAATATGAAATCTCTGATATTAAAATACGTCTAGCTGACGTGACACGGGCAGAACTAATGCTCAACATGTTAACAAGTTAGAGGTGAAAGGCAGAGCCAGTCAGTGAGCTTGTGGGCCTTCTAAAGGAAAACAGGTTTCAGATTGAATGGCTTGGATTTCCGCTGGGTCCTAATGCTCGCCCATCTCCATTTAATATAGCTTAACATCTCATTCAAGCAAACCGAATGGAAAAGGGGGAGGGTGAGACTAGTTTGTGAGTAAACGCTTCTGGAGTAAAACAAAATCCCGGACGTTCGTGAAATTCGAAATTCGACGTTATTTTTTAAGTCTCAAAAAGAGGACATGTCCGGGTAAAAGAGGACGTCTGGTCACACTAGATTTAGGATTACAGAAAGTTTTATGCTGAAATATGAGGGACAATGACACTGAAAAAATGCTTAAAGCTGAATTGGATTATGAGTTAAACAAAGACAGTCAGCCAAATGAATGGTGTACTTACTGTATGTCCTTTTTAGACACAATTTTAGACACATCGTTGCCCTTGAAAGCATGTTAGTGTTCATGTGCACAGAAACAAAGGGAGTGAGAGTGAGAGAGAATGTAAGTAAATAGAGAATGCACTGACTTCCTCTGAGTTAATTACAGGTCATCTGAAAGCTCAAAGACATCAGAACAAAGAGGAGCTGTCAGTCAGAGCAGAAATGTGAGTGCAATCGTCCTTTACAAGCTTTTAAACTCTCAACTGACCAAAACAACTCAACAGTCTCCTCTAAACTAAACTATTGTGCCTGGCCGTTCTCTAATCACTAATGACAGAAAACCTCCACTGAGGCACAACATACAATGTGAAGAAGTTTAAAGAGATGACAGTGGAGTCTCCTCTAAAACAAAAACATCATTGTGATGTCAAACTCTGTCAAATTCATTTATAATGATGAGTTTATGGGTGAATCGGCAGCAGGCTCTGAGACTTGCATGGCAGATTTCTGAGAAAAGTCTGGTACCTTTCATCTCTCAACATGGCAGCCAAGAAGCCATCTGACTGACATACAACACAACCAACCAGAAACAAATTTTTTGGTATGCAAAACCACATACAGTTTCAGAGGTGTGTCAGATGTTTTACATTTGCTATGCTTCCTCTGGGTGGATAGATTGGTCAGGTGTCTACTGATTGGTCTATTGGAGCTGGGGATCCTGTGTTTTTCTACCCAGTGAAGCTGTATCATTGGTAGTTTGAAAAGCATTGGAGGAGGTGCTTTTTATGCTTGTCTTCACCCTCCTAGAGTCCTAAAGTCCGGGACATTACGGATAGAATAGGTTAATTGGTTACTACTACATTGGGAGGAGGGATATTTGCAAAATACTAATATATATATATATATATATAAATGTCAGTGGCGGATGCTCTAAGACTGCAAGGGAAGCTCAGCTTCGCCTAAAATGTCAAAAAATAAGTGATCAATAATTTACTGTTGTGTGTACATGTCATTGACTAAATATGCGCTACAACGCGCTCAACTTTTGTTCAG
>BRDA01081514.1:0-10077 GCA_036984385.1 Crenuchus spilurus | reverse complement strand
ACACTCCATTTTAAAAGACCCCTGGCCCAGTGCAAACGTCTGAGCTTGTGGAGCTTGCTTAGAAATGGCTTCCTCTTTGCACTGTAGAGTTTTGGATGGCATGGTGGATTGTGTTCACTGACAATGCTTTCTGAAAGTATTCCTGAGCCCATTCTGTTATTTCCTTGACAGCGGCATTCCTGTTTGAGGTGCAGTGACGTTTAAGGGCTCGGAGATCACAAACATCCAGTAGAGTTTTACGGCCTTGACCCTTACGCACAGCGATTGTTCCAGATTCTCTGAATCTTTTGATGTTGTTGTGCACGGTTGATGATGATGATGAGCTATTTTACACTGGGTAACACCCTTCTGGTATTGCTGAACTATCTTTCTGCGCAACAATGGTGGAATTGGTGATCCTCTTACCATCTTGGCTTCAGAGAGACACTGACACTCTGAGAAGCTCTTTTTATACCCAATCATGTTGTCAATGGACCTAATTAGTGTTAATTGGTCTTCCAGCTGTTCGTTATATGCTCAATTTCCTTTTTCCAGCCACTTATTGCTATTTGTCCCAACTTTTTTGGGATTTGTTGACACTGTAAAATTTTGAATCAACATATTTCTCCTTTAAAATGTTACATTTACTCAGATTAAACTTTTGATCTGTCATCTATGTTCTATTACGAATAAAATATTGACATTTGTCATCTCCACATCATTGAATTCAGGTTTTATTCCCAATTTGTTTAGTATCCCAACTTTTTTGGAATCCGGTTTGTACATAAAATATGTAAATAGTCTGTATTTGTAAATAATCTGTTCCTCTGTATACTTCCTGTTCTTCAATGGTCAGGACCACCACAGAGCATGTGGATCATTCTCAGTGACACTGATGTGGTGGTGGTGTGTTAAGAGTGGATCACACACAACAGAGCTGCTGTTTTTACCACTGTCTCTGACTTTACCGCTACAAGGTAGACCAACAAGTTAATAGAGTGGACACGGTGTTTAAAATCTCCAGCAGCTCACACACTAACACACCACCACCACGTCAGTGTCACTGAGAATGAGCCACCAGCTCGGTGGGGATCTATACACTATACTCGTGACGTGTGTATACACTGATACACGTCTAAAATAACAAAATGGGGGGAATAAGTTAATCTAAAATGGTCTTACTCTAATTCATCAGTTACACCTTAAATGCTACAGTAACTACAGTGAGGCGCCTCGGACACTCTACAGTAACAGCTGCAGTTTTAAAGGTGGAACTGAGGAATTAGAATTAGGCCTGAAGCTTTCTATGGAAAATCCAAGCGTGTGGTGTTCAGGTCTTTTTCCATCTTCAAACACATCTCCAGCTGTGACTGAACAGAGACAGAGGAGAAACCTGAGAAAATCGTGTTAAACTGCTCCTACCTTCTGTTGGCCTGCAAAAGAGCACCACTGCGCATGCGCGTACACCACTATTTTAACCCAGACGAGGCCACAGTGACCATTAGTGCATCTCCAGAAACTTTAACATTCTTTTTCTCACCACTCTTTTGTACTTTAGTGTATTAATTGTATAAACAATCTAAATAAATCAATTAAAACAATGACCACGCCTCCCTCCTTTTCTTTACACACTGTAGAGCTCTCATTGACTGCTGAAGCTGCTCGGAGGGTCACGTGACTCTGAGCAGGGTGCAGTAATGTGTTCTGGCCGGCAGGGAGAGCTGGAGGACCCCGGAAAAGAAAGTACAGACTGGTCAGGCTGAAGAAGTTCGGCCTCATATGAGGTTGTAATTTTGTCAGACTGTTATAATACCAAACTAACACTCTATAAACACTCTAATCACTGGCTTACAACAAGTGATAGACACATTTCTGCACCTTAACATGTCTGTCCTTTTTTTACATCTAATCTCTGTAATACATGCACAACTCCGCAACTGTCAACTACTTACAGTAACATACAGTACAAATACAGTAAAATAGTCATATTTAAATTAATGATACTTTAAAAATGTTTATATATATATATATATATATATATATATATATATATATATATATATATATATATATATATATATATATACACACATATGTAGATGTAATGTAAAAAAAATATATGTAATGTAGTGTAATATAATGTAAATGTAACATTGCCATATTGAACCACATCCTGCACAACAGCCACTGACGGTAATGTGAGTTTATGATTTCTCACATGTGACTGATGGACATTCTTGTTTGAGCAGCTCTGAAGACGTATGTCCACAGTGTGTATATGTAGTTCATATAAATTTGTCCCGAGTGGTGTGTGTGTGCAGACTGAGTGTAGTGGTAGTGTATAATATTTATGAGTGAGTGTTTTTCCCAGGACCTCTGTGAGCCGTGTTTATTAGTCACTTCTGTACTGTGTGATGGACATGCTGTGCTGTGCTGGGATATAACGGGATGTGTTTAAGCTGATTTATGTTGCAGGATGTGGAGCAGATCATCCTCAGAGCTCTGAAACATACACACTATTTATATGATCCATTTACACACATTTACATAGACTTAGACATTAACTGTACTGCCAATACTTCTATGAATATACAAATAGGACTAAACATCAACTTGTTGGCACCATGTCTAATGCCACGTCTGACTTAGAGAGTCAACATACTGACCTCACTAACACTTTTGTGGCTGGGCTGAATGTAATCAAATCCTCACAGCAATGCTCCAGAATCTAGTATGAAGCCTCCCTGTACAGTATGGAGACAGTTAAGCATGATAAACTTTAATGAATGAGCAGGTGTCACAACACTTTGTACTACTAGTGCAAGTTCAAGGGTGATCTGGTTGTTTGGTAGAAATACATCATATCAGTGTGGATTGTTATGTTAGTGTTAGTGGTGGGCAATACCGGTGCTAGGCCTTATGATGTCCTAAGCACAAATGCTTTGTGTGCCCCCATCCTGCCTCCCCCCACCACTTAAGTCACCATCGCACACCCCCTGGGAGATCGAAGTCCATAATGGGCGGGACAAATGTTTGGCTGGATGATGCATAGGTGAAAAAAGTTTTTTTGCTCGCTCTGTATGTTCTTCTCGGGGGGGGGGGGCACAGCGGAGACTTCAGTTGTGCCCCAGTCGACGTTTGGGGCCCCACGCACAGTGTGTGTGATCCGCGTGGGCGGAGTGCTGGCCCTGGTGGTGGATGTTGGTTTTTGGATTTCAATTACAAATATACCACCAAAAAGAACAGTATAAACAGTGTTGATGTCTTAAACTTTGTAATATTAGTAGATTCAGTGGTGGGATCACAGAATAGAGAGCAGAGTAGAAGACATTGTTCTGATTACTAAAAAGCTACAGTTATTGTCTTCTCTCATTTGTCTTCCCTGATAGTTAATTATAATAATACACTCATACATACAAAGCAGAATCAAACGTTTAAAATAGAAAATGAATGACATAATAATACTAAAATAAGATTTAAGAGTAAAAAAGAGATCTTCCTCAAACATCTGTGATTATTTACATTTTGGGTTAGTTTTAAGTGTGTGTACGGAGGCTTTTGTGTCCGACAATTTTGTGTCTGACAATTTTGAAATCTGAGTTGAGTGTCCAGAGCATCCAGACTGAGATGTATCTGTACACATCTGATTATAATCACATTTCAAGCCATTTCCAAATGTGACTTGGATCGGATTTGCTAAATTAGATTTGATGTAGTTTTTGAACGGTTTGAACCAGCACTATTTACATTTACAGCATTTGGCAGATGCTGTTATCCAGAGCAACATACAAAAGTGTTTTGTTTCCATTAAGAGAATTATGTCAGCTAGTACTGACAAGTTAGAGTTCCAGCTATTCTTCAGTTCAGACACTGTTAGCACTTTTCCACCAAAATAACTCTGGTTCTTGAACTGGTGCTGTTCAGGCTTATGAGAACCTCTGTGCTTTTTAAGTGAACCAGCCCGCGTTTCCACTAGTTGAACCGAGGATACGTCACGGTGTACGTCATCAACAAAGCGGAATTATAAACAAAGATGGCGGAGCGTATCGACTACTTGCGAGCATTTGTGCTCTTGGTACAAATGCTTGTTTCACTTCACAAATCAAATCTAGAGCCAGTACATTCCCTCGTCCAGATCCACTGCGCGATAGCTCCTTTTTAGAATCTCTGTAGTCCTTTTTTAGCTTCTTTAGCTTATCTATCACTTGCTCTCTTGAACGAACAAAACCTGCCCGAGTTAAATCCTCCACCAGCTCGCTGTAGAGTTTCTCCTTTCTAATACTCCCCTCAAGTTTCTCCTGAAACTCCGGAGAACACCAAATAGATAACAAAAACTGAGTTTCTTCAGTGGACAACTGTACGCTACGAGTCGCCTCAGTGCGCAGGCGCATTTGGTTCGCACTGAAAAAACAAGTATTTTTTGGTTCCCGCTGCGAACGAACGTTCCTGGTTCGGGGCGCTATTTTTATTGGTGGAAACGCGCCGAACGGTTCAAAATTAGGTTCTTGAACCAGAATGGTGCCGGTTCCGTGTTGGTGGAAAAGCGCTATGTTAGAACAAAACCATCACTAATACCTAGAAAGAAGGAAAGAGCATTACAATAAGTGTTTTAAACTAGTGCTTGCTTAAGTGCTCTACAAAGAGATGGTCTTCAGTCTGTGTTTGAAGACTGTGAGGGACTCTTCTGTTAGAGCAGCCAGTGGGAGTTTGTTCAACCACCTGGGTGCTAGAACAGAGAAGAGTGTTGATGTTAGTTTTCCACGTGCCTTGAAGGATGTTGGGTCAAGCCGAGCCGTACTAGAAGCTGTAAGGGTTCAAATTACGACTCAAGACTTGACCATTGCCACTGTCAATCAATCTGGATTTAATCTAGATAGAAAAATGTAATTTGTTCAGTCTGAACACAGCATCAACTGAGTTAACAGAGAGTTTGTAAACATAACGTTTTCAGTAAAAAGCCTTTTTTTTTACATAATTATCTTATCTGGATGGATGGATGAATGGATGTTGATTGCATCATAGAAAACACTTCCAAACATACTTCCTCCACAATTCCCAGACAAACCAGTATCAGATTGACTGTTTTTCCTGCAGTTCTCTTACCGGGCTGTAAGGGGCAGTTTGTTCAAACTATTATTTTTCTCCAGATTACAACATTTTCCTGACACTTATTAAAGATCTTATTATAACGTCTGTAGACGTTTGAGTCTCAATTCACTTTCAACAATGACTTTCTTGTTATATACACATCCTAGTTGTAATCCTAGTTGGAAAAACTGGCCAAAAGTGAGTAGACACTTGCTGGTCCTATGTTTCTTCTGAAATCGAGAGTATTTAATAGAGACTAATTGAATACTTGAGATGAGAAAATTGCTGTGGCTGTTGACTGCATTCAGCCATTAGTGAGGTCTGGTGCTGTTGTATGATTAACTCCAAACAAACTCATGCCAAAGATACTGAATGGAGCTCCTTCACTCAAGAAAATGTAGATCCCCCACTCTACAGCCCAATGCTGAATTAATACACCTCCTTCTGATGCTTGGCATTGGCACTGGTGACCTTAAAAGAAGTGGTGTCACATCATATTGCATTAAAGGACTGATCCACCATATTCTTTGGCTGTTTACATTTCCTGTCTATGGGACAGATGATGCAGACCATTACACAGTAAATATGTCGGTGTTAAATCGACACTATTAGAGTTAAATTAACACTGATGGTGTCAAAATGTAACACTCCCAGTGTTAATTTAACTCTAATAGTGTTGATTTAACACTGGCAGATTTACTGTGTAGGTACAGCAGATGATGCAGCGTATTTGGTCTATGAAGCACTCAAAAAAGAAATAAATTCCAGAAGAGGCAAAGTGTTGTGATTAATAATGTAGATCACATAAAAACTATCTGGCATGTGGAGTGATTATCTAGAAGTGCTAATGTACCTCTCTTAACCTTCCAAACATTGTTCTTTATTGTGTGTGCCCTGAATGTGTAATTGTTCTTTCAGAGAAACCATTCAGAGATAATGAACATGACTTACATAAACTAGTTGGAAAAGCAGCATTTTTGAGTGTCAGGCCTAAGGTTCTTTAAAATAGAAACCAGCAGTTCTACAAGCAAAGGAAGCACAAGAGAAAACAAAAGAAGATAGAAAACATTGGAAGTCAGGACAAGACTTCAGAACATCAGAGAAGACCGTAAAGACAGAAGAAGAAAGCACAACAGAGGAAATGATGGCAGAATAAAATAGAAGACAGGAGACGACAGGTGAAGACAGGAGAACATGGGTGAAGACAATAGAAGACCAGAGAGGACAGCAGAAGACAGGAGAGGACAGGGGAAGATAGTAGAAGACAACAGAAGACATGAGTGGACAGGGGAAGACAATAGAAGACAGGTGAACATAGCAGAAGATAGGAGAGGACAGGGGAAGATAGTAGAAAACAACAGAAGACAGGAGAGGACAGGGGAAGATAGTAGAAAACAACAGAAGACAGGAGAGAACAGGGGAAGACAATAGAAGACAGTAGAACATAGCAGAATATAGTAGAAGACAGGAGAGGAAGGGTGAAGACAGGCGAATACAGTAGAATATGACAGAAGATAGTAGAAGACAAGACGGGAAGATGGTAGAAGACAGGAGAAGACAAGAGAGGACAGGTGAAGATAGGGGAAGACCTTAGAAGACAGTAGAACATAGCAGAAGATAGTAGAAGATAGCAGTGATGGTTCTGAGCCAGTTAAGAAAAACAAAACCTTAATTGATTTCAGGCCAAATGACATCATTTCTGACTAATCAGAAACTAAAGTCACACCAGAAGACAAGCGTGTGCACGTCATGCAGATGATTTTTTGTTCACATTCTGTTTACATTTCACACATCAAAGTTGTTGTGAATAAACTGACCTGCAGCAGAAGTTGCTGAAAGTGACCAAAGCTCCGGGTGGTGAAGTGGTTAATTGGTCATTCAGAAAGTTGAAATTTTGAGCGGGTGCTGCTGTGAGTGTTCTCTGTGGGTGTGAGGGTGTAGTGATTATGGTAAGTGTGCTTTAGGTGGAATGAGCAGCACTTCAACATTGCCGCACATGTGTGTGTTGGTGTTTAAAAATCTTACTGATATTGTAAATAAAAATAATGTAAACACAAAAAACATAAAGGACCTCACTTTATGCTTTACAATTAAACAGGCTGGTTTAGTTATTGTGCCTGTAAGACTGATGTATGTGAACAAACTCTGTTCTAATTGGCTGTCGTGTATTGTGCCCAGAACACAGTCAGGGCTGAAACACTCCTTACAAATGAATGGCCGTGGCTAAAGTCTTCTCCTCTCGTTCCTCTTCACATACCTGCTCTCTCAGACACTTCTCTTCCATACCGTGGTACCACTTCATTTTTCTCTCTATTTGTTTTTCCTCAGCTCTCCACTCATTTCTGTTCATTCAACTCCTCTCTCAGACACTTCTCTTCCATATTGTGCATTACAGCTCTCTGTTTCGCAAGACCAACACAACATCAGCATCAGTATATGGATAACAAAAAAGACAAATAAATAAATAAAAAACAATCACCCAGAAAAAAATACAACTGCCTGTTGATGCTGAATTTTAAAAAATGGCACTTTTTAAAATGTTACTTGTGTGCTGTAAGCCAGCCATTCAGCCATCATTACTTGCACGAGGTTGGACAAACAGTATCTACACACCAACCAACAGCTTTTCTCATCACTAATGTCCTCTAATGAAAAAACAAAAGTGGTCCAGGTGTGACATCACAGCCCCCCACAGAGCTGTTTGTGGTTGTTTTGTACTAAACGTCATAATTTTGAAGTGAATTCCAAGACATAATTCTCGTCTGTTCACTGTTATCCACCCAAATGTGTCTATAAGCCCTTTGTTTATATGAACTTATTTTATAAGCAGTAGATTTAGCCATACCTGCACCCCCTCCCTCTTTCCCTCTCTCTCTCTCTCTCTCTCTTTGTAGTGGTATGAATTGACTGTTGAGGTTCCATCATCTTCACATACATTCCAGGAAAACTAAGAGCCTCAACCACTAATGGGCCAACATCATCCACCACGGCGATGGTGCGGTGACCCCTGAGCCCACTGAACTCTCTCGCTCTCAACATCCACAAACAAACAGGTCACTCGGTCCCCCCTCAGCGGATGTATACTATTAGAGTGTGTACTTTACATGAAACACCATTACCCCATCTCGTTCTTCAGTTACCTGAGCACACGGCACATCTGATGTACATTACCATGACAACTAGCATGGTAAACGGTGGGCACACACGCCAACTCGATGACACGTACTCAACAGCACTCATACTCACACGTACACACACACACACACACACATACACAAAAGTACTTGTGTGGAAACTCATTACATACGCTTGATGTAGGCTGTATACTATTAGTGTGTGTACATTTCATACAACCCCATTATCCAAAGCACTCGTTTAGTCAACACACACTCAGCACGCTGTTTGTGAATTTTTATAGACAATAACAAAAATGTTTTATAGCACACTTACACTCACTGGCCACTTTATTAGGTACACATCCACTCATTGTCTTGTTTAGCTCCACTGAGCATATGGTTCTACAATAACAAACTGTAGTTCAGCTGTTTACTTCCTCTTCTTCAGTGGTCAGTACCCCCCACAGAGCAGGTGGATCATTCTCAGTGACACTGATGTGGTGGAGTTTGCACTCAGTGGTGAACACTGCCATTTATCTGTTCATTATAGAGGTTAACTTGTCCACTGTCTTGCATCGATTGCACCACTTGCTGGAGTCATTGGCATCAATGGTCCCACTGGGAGGCACTCAATGTATGAAAAGTCTGAATACAGTGTCGCTACAGTAGCACTAGAACATCCAACACAGTTAACAGTTTCTGAGATGCTGCCTCCACCATGCTTCACCTGGTACCCTGTTATCGTAGACATCAGTCACATCACGTCCATGATGATGGTTTTGCCCTCATCCGTGTGGAGCCTCTCATGTCCCTGGGCCAAACTATGGATGGTCGCAATATTCTGACATGACTGTGTATTTCATGTCCTAAACAATACAGTGGGGGATTGATTCGTGGATATGGTGCCTTATGTGAAGATACTTTTCTCCTGGAAAAGTGAACGCAGTTTTAAGTTCCATTATGGGACCTTTAAGACCCTGCTGGATGGTTTGCGTACTAAAGCATCAGCCGTCTATGTCTCTGTTGATAAGCAGTGAAGTTTAATCCGTGCATGTGCAAGTAAACTGAACATATTGTACCTCGTTGTTTGCTCAGTAAAGCCTCTCCGTGTGGCAGCAGAAGGCGACTTTTAGTGCCAGTTTTGGTCAGGATTATCTCAATCGTACCAAGATGGTGAGCAATTTTTGGAAAGTTTTGCACTCAAATGTCAATCCTACATTTCTGGAGCACCCTTTCATCCAAGGCCACACTCAATTACGGTTGGGTGAGATCACAAACAAGAAATATCAGTGGTCTTATCTGGTGCTGACCAATGAGATGCTAAAAAGAATGGCCATCCTCCATCTCTGCCATCTTCACTGATAAAATTCATCCAAACCTACAAAGCCTAGTGTATCATATTTGATACACAGTAGAGTTTTTAAGACCAGTTCATCACCAGAGAGATAATTAAATAATAAATTACTTATTTATTAATACATATAAACAATATGAATTAATTGGTACAATTTTTTTAAAAAGCTGAAACAAATTTTTGAAATAATTTGTTTTCTGTTAACTGTTTAATGATTCTGCTGTTAGGTCAGAATGTTGGATGATCATCACCATCACCTCATCCTCAACTCCACCAACTCATCCCACCTGGCCTTAGACATGGTGCCAGTAGGTTAATGATTAGTCCTCTTCCTATAGCTGTGTCAGCTGAATGAATTCATTAGAAGAGACATCCACAGACTTTTGGACATGTAGTGTACATGACCAGTGTTTAAAAAAGTAATTAGTTATAGTTACTCACTACTTGTTCAAAAAAGTAACTTAGTTAGTAACTGAATTACTCTATAATAAAAGTAACTCGTTACAAGGGAAAGTAACTATTTGCATTACAGTTAAAAAA
>BRDA01081513.1:0-18946 GCA_036984385.1 Crenuchus spilurus | reverse complement strand
TGTTACTGACCTGGCCCGAACATGACCCAAAAACACTAACCGACTATGGATCAAACACTACATCACATCAATCTGTTACTGACCTGGCCCGAACAGGACCCAAAACACTAAACAATTAATGATCATATACTACACCACATTAACCGGTTACTGAACTGGCCCTGACATGCAACTTCAACATGTTACTGAACTGCAGGGGCATCATAGTTGGGGGAAAAGTGGGACTGAGTTAGCAGGTCCCCACATGGGGTTTAAATTTAAATATTAAAGGAAATAATATGTAATAATAGGACGGGGGGCTAGGCACTGCTTGTACATAGGGCCCAGAATTTGGTGCTACACCACTGATGAGCTGGCCCAAACATGACCCAAAACATTTATCTAGGACATACAGATTAAAATGGAAGTACAACAGCTCACTGATGTCACTGTTTGTGCCATTTCTAACCCAAAAGAAAGGAAAAGTGACAAACACCTTTGGGTGGAGGTTGTGGGTGGGCAGAAGGAGACAGCATGGTCTCAATATACTGCAGAAGAAGGTGGAGGTGAGGAGAACAGCACACAAACAGTGCAGATATTGGCCTCTTAAATGAATTTCAATTCCACCTTAAATAGTGTTGGATATGTAATAGTGCCACAATGTAGCTGCTGCATCACTTAAGGTGGAACAGAAAAGTCAAATAAGAAACTGCCTACGAGAAGCTACTGATATTGTTTATACTGAGTCTTTGACCTTACAGACTACTAGAATACACTCAAATGTTTGTTAGATACTATGATTGGTCTGAAGCATGTTGGGAGGCCAAAAATCTGAGTTTGTGTCCCTCACACACTCTCCAAATGTCCACACTGACCAAAAGTCTGCAAACTAGAACCTATCAGCACAGACTCAGGGTTAAAACTGTGTAGTGTAACCCCGGCTTTAGCTTTAGGGATTCCTCGCTATTGAGGGTGTCGCATTGTGATTTACTTCTCATGTTGTAAAACGTGCCTCTGTCCTTGAGCTGTTTGCTTTCCACCTCAGTTCATTTTCACAGACAAGTGCACAGCCAGGAGACCTTACAGGAACCTTTAATTAATGCCCAGTTGGCATTTCTGCCTGTTTGTATGGGTGTTGGTGAACTATAATCTTAACCCGTCTGATGGGAATCCCCCCTTAGGGTGGATTCCAACGAGTTTTGAACAGAAAATGAGAAAAATAACAGCAAAATCAGGCACAACTATTGAGAAAACAACAGCCATCGACTGTTCGGAAATAGTGTCCCACATTAGAAATTCAGATTAGAGCTTATACAGATCTGATTTAAGCATGTAAGTTGAATCCGAGCTGGTTTTCTCCAGAGACAGAGCAGGGAAGCTTTAAAAGGATGGCACTGCTGTGGTAGTGATTTATTGCCTGGTCTTGTTGGATGTAATATAAGAGGTAAGGATGTCTGCAAGACAAGTCTTACTGTGTTGGGTCAACCTTAGCCTGTTTAAATGGTGATTAATTCAAGCTCTTCATGTTCTAATATTGTTTCAATGCAAAAACAAAATCTTCCAGATTGCGAGGTCTCGGTTGGCTTTTAAGGCCAAAACAATACTTGCTTGCTCTGGTGATTTAATATTCAGAATAAATAAAGAGGAGCATGTCCCTCTCCTTCTTCTCAAGGCTTTAGATGAGTGGCAGCTTGTGCTGACTTGAATGAAAATCAAGCGTCTTTTTTATGCATTCTGTCATGTACCATGTTTTTCCATTTCACTCTGTCTGACTGGCTGATGTTTGACGTTCTTTGGACTGGTACTGCTGAGAGCTGTGTATTGGCAAAAATCTACTGATACAATACATATACATGGTTTACGAGTCAATATAATATATTGTGATACTGTAAGTAAGGTGATATATTGTGATGTTTTACCCTAATTATAGAAAACTGTCCTTACACTACTTGTTTTTGTTGAAGTGGAAGAGTCTAATGGCTGAAAACAGACTACAACACTGCCATCTAGTGGTCAGGGGTGTAAACACAGCACTAAATGATTCGCCAATCTTTCTTTTTTTGACAATTGATACAGTGTCACAAAACATAGTACAGTGGTACCCCTGCTTACAAGCATCCCCACTAACGAGTATTCCAGGTAACGAGTCGAGATCTCGGCATATTTTTGTTCCAGGTAACGAATAAAATTCCAAGTAACGAGTAGCGTAAATTAGTTCAAGTATGCCAACCGCTAGGGGCGCTGCGGTCGTAGCATCCCCTAGATGCTAGCGTAGAAGAAGAGGTCAGTCATTACCTTTGACCACTGTCCAGTGAAAGTGAAAGTGCTAGTGAAAGTGACACAAAGACAGCAAAAGGTAGTGAACAAGAAAGTTAGATACATTTTACTTTTACTTTTCATATGATAAGTGTAACCATGCCATACACGTACGCCCGTCCTCCTGTCCTCCTTAGCCACCAGCCTACATGAGCACCGTCGTCATCTTGTTTATGTTTTAAAAACCCATATAAACACATTATTTACATATTAAATTATACTGTATATTGGCCGGCTGACACGGATTAATCAGTTTTACATGTATTCTTATGGGGAAAATGCATCCAGCTAACGAGCAAACCAGCTAACGAGCTCGGCTCCTGCACGAATTAAACTCGTAAGTAGGGTTACCGCTGTATTGCAGTACACCGATATATTCTTACAGCTGTAAGATTTGGGCTTTATTCTTATTTTATATTTTATTCAAACACTCTTGTGGAGTTGGATCCAAGACTGTGGCTGGTTGGGATCAAACCAAGACTGAAATTTAAAGGGCACCTTTGACCCAAATCATGGCAGAATCCAAATAAGAGCAAGACTGAGCCAAAACTAGTCTTTTAAACTAGTTTGTAGTTGTTTTAGACCAGGTTTATTCACTTTTTACATAAATAATTACATAGTAAACTATACATTTATGTAATTATTACATTTGCATCAATTTTGTGACAAATTGGAGTGGAAGGGTCTAATGGCTGAAGATAGATTTAAAACACTGCCATCTAGTGGCCATGGATTCATAAGCAACACAAAATGAACCATCAGTGCTAACATGTAAACTATTTAAAATCAATTCTGTTTTTAAAACTAGTTTTTAGTTCTTATTAGTACAAGTGCATTTTGTTCCATAAATAATTAAATATTATACAACTTTTTTTTTTTTGCAAATTTTATCACCTTCCCAATGTAGTAGTAGTAGCCAATTAACCCATCCCATCAGCTAGGGGTCTCTCTCCATCACTTTGCAATGTCCCTGACTCTCCGTTGCGTGTTATGCCAGCCACCACCCTTTTTTGAACTACCGCTGATCTGGGAAGCCACTGGGCTCAGAGGAAAACGCAGGATTCCCAGCTGCGAATGGACCAATCAGTAGACGCCTGAGCCAGCGGACATTGCAATATGTGAGTGATAGGGAGAGAGAGCGCCATCTACCCACCCAGAGAGAGCACTGCCAATTTTTGCTCTCTTGGGCTCTCTTAATGGCAAACAGCATGACCGGGATTCAAACTCTGGTCATAGTGTCAGCGTCTTAGCCTGCTGAGCCACTCAGGGCCACATATTATACTTTAATATAATTATTGTTTGTGATCAATTTTGCGAGAAACAGAGTGGACTGCAAGAGTCTAATGGCTGAAGATTTACAACACTGCCATCTAGTGGTCAGGGGTGTAAACTCAGAAGAAAATAAAACACCAGTGTTAACATGTAAAATCAACACTGTGGTTTTTAGAGTTGATACAGTGTCACAAAACGTGGTAATGTGATACTTTCGTACACCGCTAGTCAGCTAACAGTTGTTGAAAATCTAGCCCAATCCTCACCTCGAACCGATGCCAGTGGACTGAATAACTTTTCTGCTGCTCTGTGACACAAGTATGATGCTCTGGACTCGGCGCTGTTGTGTGACGTTTATTGATTGCAGCTTTAACCAAACTTTAGCTCTGCTCAACACAACTCCAGCATAATGGAATTACTCACTTGCACAGCAGCAACGTTTACAATAAATCGAACATTTTTTGTTAAAAATAAAGGCAGAAAAATGCCACGCTGTGATCAGTTGTGAGCGCTCTGTATTTTGGTAATTGTGCTGATCATGGCTTTGAAACAGAGCTATCCTTCTGTGTGATGTCTTTTGAAATGCCACAGTAATGAGGGCTAAGAAAATAAAGCAGCTCTGTATTTCACAGGCATACGCACTCTCCTTTCAGTCGAAGGAGTTTGCTTCTGGCAATATATGTATATTTAATTGGGTGTCAGTTCACTCTCCCTGAATGCTCGCTGGTACATTGGGAGCCTCTTGGTCTTTGTGCTAGCACCTATCACTGAAGTGCTAAATACCGCAAACCTTTTCAAAATAATGATGCCCTGGATTTCTGTGTCCCGTAGGTGCTCCCAGAAGCCTTGATTTGCCTTTTTCACCTTCTTGTTTGGTTTCATTTCATTTTACGCTTGGAATAAGACACTGTATGTCCAAATGTTTGTGGACACCAAGGGAATGCATTCAGCCACTGACGCAGATGCACACAGCTTGTATAGTCCCTACAGAAAAGTGCTGCCAGTAGAATAAACATGAACCTATTGGCACTGTGCCTAATGCCAGGAGTCTAGAGGGGTATAAAGCCCCCCAGCATTGAGCTGTGGAGCAGTGTTCTCTGATCATTCTACCACCTTTGGGATGAGATGGGGGTGAGGAGGCACTGAACACTGTTGTGCCTGAATGCAATCAAATTCTCACAGTCAAGTTCTTGGACAGTAGAGAGAGTAAAGCAGGATAAACTCTTTTCTAATACTCTTGATTTTGGAATGAGCAGGTGTCCCAATACTTTTGTCCCACTCTTCACACAATATCATCAAACTCTGTTATGAAGGGAGGTCATGTCATGAATTTTAATTGTCCTAAAACTGACCCTCCATCCTGTTTAACCTTGAGAAACCCAGCGATTCTGAATTTTTGTCCTGTAGCTTCTCTCCAGCCAGCAGTGATGTGGGTATACTTTGAAATTTTTGCATATTGATAAGATGTTTTCAAGCGTGAGGGAAAATACTTTTTTTTTTCACAGCTCGGAAATAACATTTATGAATTATTCCGACTCTCCGAGCACGCCGAATCAGATATGTATGCTGCTATGTTTCCATCACTATAAAGAACCATAAGATGAAAGTTGGCCTTCTCAGACATTCTATGAAAAGATGATGTTGCCTAAATTAATTCCCATCAGGCCTGGCTTGTGGTCGCGGAGGGGTTTCTCTAAGCTATGTTTACTTCTCTGGCATCTATGCTCTGTTGTAATACATCAAATCGGAAGCTTCTAATGATGAGGAAGCACAGTAAAAGGGTGTAATCAGTTTGAATTAGGGCTCAGAAGATAATCATAATAGTGATGTCGCTGCACTTTCTTGATAGATGCTTCTCTCCAGCATGAGCGTGCATTGATCAGATGTTGGTCTTCAGCAGTGAAGTAGTCAGCACCATCGTTCCTCATGCTCAGATTGACCTGGACTGACCCCAACTCCATTACTGACCCTCCCTCTTTTTACTCCACTTTTGCACCACCATTCCTTCTCCTCATCATATCTGCAAAACCGCTACACGTTCCGTAACGCAGATCTTCACTGAAGACAGAGCTTTGGCACGTTGCCTTTCTGTCATCCTTGCCGTAATTTTGCATCCAGCCGGTCATTTTTCATCGTCTGCTCCGGCTTTGCTGTCCTTGCTGCCTGGAGTTAATTCTGCAGGGCTGTCACTGTGTACAGTAGATAACCGTCACTACTGCAGAGCAATGCTGAACTCTCATAATTCTATAATGTGTTGAAAAATGAGAAATGATTGCGAGCCTGTGCTTCATCTCACATTTGCTATTTTTTCATCTCCGACTCTTGTTAAATTCCCAACTTTGCTTAGTCTTGTACATTTACTGACATTGTCATTTCTGAAGCCTTCATTACAATATACACAACCATCTCATTGTACAGTCATTGACCATGACCACATAGTGTAGGTGCACTTTGTACTGACTGTAGTCCATCTGTTTCTCTGTATACTGTGTTCACCCTGTTCTTCAATGATCAGGACCCCCCACTGACGTGGTGGTGGAGTGTTAGTGTACGTTGAGTAGGAACACTGTCCACTTATAGACACACATACTTTGTAGATATAAAGTGAGACAGTAGCTCATCTTTTGTGACAGTTTGTGTTGGTCCTCTAGTCCTTCATATGTCACAGGATGCTTTCGGCTGGTTGGTGGAGAGGACTGCCGGATCCACTCATACCAGAACACACACTAACACACCACCACCACATCTGTGTCACTACAGCATTGAGAACAATCCACCCAATCCTTTCCATTGAAAAACCAGGTGAACAACGTATACAGAGAAGCAGATGGGATTACACTGCACCGTTATGGTCCGTGTGGCTACAAAAAGGCAATGAGTGTAGACACAAGGAGGTGGTTTTAATGAAGTGGCTGAATTTTGTAAGTAGAAAAGTGCTTGGAGATGTTCCACATTGTCCATAATAGCCCTTGAACACTCTGATACTCCTTGCATTATCTCAAGGCAGAGATTTATACCTTGTTCACTAATATAATGTCACTGCAGTGGATGGAGGAGGGTTATGGACGGTTATGAGATTCCACATATCTGTGTCAGTCTTATTTCACTGGAGCATCAGGTGGGAATAAACTACAGCCCGGTGGTTATGGGGTTGCAGGTGGGATTTAATCTTTTTTATCTGCCTCATTCAAAAGCTTCCTTGAGGTGCAGTTTGTTTCTGATACTTTTTTATCGCCATCACTCTACAGACTGCAAACACATTTTTTTACACATAAGTATGTGTACAAATTATACAAATTAGGGTAAAATAATATACCCTAAATAATTTAATAAATTTACGCTACTCGTTACTTGGAATTTTACTCGTTACCTGGAACAAAAATATTCCGAGATCTTGACTCGTTACCTGGAAAACTCGTTAGTAGAGATGCTCGTAAGTAGGGTTACCACTGTATTAGAAAATCTGCATCACGATATACAGTGGGGGAAAAAAGTATTTGGTCAGCCACTGATTGTACAAGTTCTCCTACTTAGAAAGACGAGAGAGGTCTGTAATTTTCATCATAGGTTCACTTCAACTATGAGAGACAAATGAGAAAAAAAAATCCAGGAAATCACATTGTAGGATTTTTAAAGAATTTATTTGTAAATTATGGTGGAAAATAAGTATTTGGTCAATAACAAAAGTTCAGCTCAGTACTTTGTAACATGGCAATGACAGGTTAAACGTTTCCTGTAAGTCTTCACCAGGTTTGCACACACTGTAGCTGGTATTTTGGCTTATTCCTCCATGCAAATCTCCTCTACAGCAGTGATGTTTTGGGGCTGTTGCTGGGCAACACAAACTTTCAGCTCCCTTCATAAATTGTCTAGGCCACTCCAGGACCTTTATGGAGCCACTCCTTCACTGCCCGAGCAGTGTATTTGGGATAATTGTCATGCTGGAAGGCCCAGCCACGTTTCATGTTCAATGCTCTTACAGATGGAAGGAGGTTTTGGCTTACAATCTCATGATACATGGCCCCGTTCATTCTTCCTTTAACACAGATCAGTGGTGCTGTCCTCTTTGCAGAACAGCCCCAAAGCATGATGTTTCCACCCCCATGCTTAACAGTAGGTTCTTGGGATGCAACTCAGCATTCTTTTTCCTCCAAACATGGCGAGTGGACTTGATTACAAAAAAGCTCTATTTTGGTCTCATCGGACCACATGACCTTCTCTCATGCCTCCTCTGGTCATTGGCGAACTTGAAATGGGCCTGGAAATGTGCTGGCATGAGCAGGGGGACCTTGAATGCCCTGCATGATTTTTAACCATGATGGCGTAGTGTGTTACTAATGGTTCTCTTTGAGACTGTGGTCCCAGCTCTCTTCAGGTCATTGATCAAGTCCTCCTGTATAGTTCGGGGCTGACTCCTGACCTTTCTCAGAATCATTCTTACCCCATGAAGTGAGATCTTACATGGAGCCCCAGACAGTCATCTTGTGTTTCTTCCAGTTTCTAATAATTGTGCCAACAGTTGTTGACTTCTCAGCAAGCTGCTTGCCTATTGTCTTGTAGCCCATCCAAGCCATGTGCAGGTCTAAAATTTTGTCCCTGTTGTCCTTAGAAAGCTCTTTGGAGTGTGACTGATTGAGAGTGTGGACAGTTGCCTTTTATAGACATAACAAGTTCAAACAGGTGCAGTTAATACAAGTAATTAGTTCAGAATAGGAGGGCTTCTTAAAGAAGAACTAACAGGTCTGTAAAAGTCAGAATTCTCGCTGGTTGTTTATTGACCAAATACTTATTTTCCACCATAATTTACAAATAAATTCTTTAAAATTCCTACAATGTGATTTCCTGGATTTTTTTTTTCTCATTTGTCTCTCATAGTTGAAGTGTATCTATGATGAAAATTACAGACCTCTCTCGTCTTTCTAAGTAAGAGAACTTGTACAATCAGTGGCTGACCAAACACTTTTTCCCCACTGTATCACTATTATTATCAACAGTTTGAGAATGTATAAACAATCTAAATATCTGTAACATATTTCACAAATAACTTTTGTTAAAATGTATCTTTCTGGTGGTGGATGTTGGGTTTCTGTATTCTGAATGATGCTTACCTGCACAAGCATTTACCACCAGTGTTGTCTTCATAGCAAATATAAATAACAATTGACCTCATACTACCATCATCACTCAGTATAATCCTGCTCAGAGAAGTGTAAATATAAATACATTTACCTCAGACTACCATCATTATTCAGTACAATTCTCCTCAGAGAAGATTAAACATTAAAAATGACTTCAGACTATTGCTGTCCTTCAGTACAATCTTCCCAAGAACAGTGTTAAACAAATTCACGTCAGACTACCATCATCACTCAATACATACATTTATCTCAGACTACCATTATCACTCATTATGATCCTCCTCAGAGAACTTTAACATAAACAAATTTAACTCAGACTATCGTCATCACTCAGAATAATCCTGCTCAGATACGTTTAAATGTAAATAAATATACCTCTGACTAACATCGTCCCTCAAGGTGATCCCAAACAGTATTTCATATGTTATAGAAATTGTACATTTGAAATGCGTAATGATGCGCTTTCGTCGTGTCACTTTTCCCACCCGCATTCCGACAAGCCCCGCCTTCTTCGCTTCATTCGCCAATAGTATCAGCAGACTGCTCATGAGTGTGAAGAACAATCAATTAATTTTTATTTTCATTCGGAAAAATACATTGATGTTGACCCTCATCTGCAATGCAGTCGAGCATTTCTGTAAGATAAATAAATAAAAAATAAAAACATCAATGATCAGCTATAAAATTACTATAATTACATATAGCATAGTGACGGTTATTTAATTAACAAAAAAGTAACAATAAATGATAATCTTATCAATGAGGTGTATAATACAAAAAAGTCAAGAATGAAAATAAAAAAAAGAAAAGGTAATCATGAGCAAACAAGACTGAACAATTCAAGAATGACAACAGAAAAGGTAAAGAAAACTCAAGCAGGTTACGCACAGACAGTATGTAACAAACTTAGAAAAAAATAAATAAATTATATATATATATATATATATATATATATATATATATATATATATATATATATATATATATATATATATAAGAATTGTTTGTAATAAACAATTAAAAAGCATAAAATATATTTAAGAAAATATATAATAGAAAATAAGAAGACTTAAACAAAAAATAACGCTAAGCAACTGAAAAAAATGAAAGAAAAAACAACGGAACAACGACAATTAAAGCTACTAACGTTGAGCCAATCAGGAACTAGGTTGCGGGAAACAAGTAGCCAATCGTAGTGCAGGAAGGCGGGGCCTGCCGCAAAACGGGTGTGAAACTGAAGACCGCGGCTGTGTAGTGAAGTAAGTTGCTGTGATCTGTCTCACGGCTCTTCAGTCGGACTCCGCCACGCTGAACAGAGACACCGGGTCTGCGGTACCGAACCTGTGTGACCGGAGCTCGCCTTACTGAAAACTCGCCAATGCGGTCAGAGTATTAAACATGCGGGGCAGATGTGAGAAAAGCCAGTTTTGAAGACATTTTTCTTTTTTAAGGAGATGACCAAGATGGTCCAACAAAAGTCCAGATAAATGATACCGGTTCGGATTGTGAGTGGTTCAGACGGTGCTGTGTGACCACAGCGAGGACATGAGACCTACCAGCGCTGTTCCGTGGAATTGGTCTGCACGCGTTTGGATTATTTGTTATGCTGAGATGGTTCTGGTCCCGGTTCTGTGGTTGTTATCGCAGGCTCGGGCTGCTCCGTCTCTCACGGCCGAGCAGATGGACATGGGGGTGGTAGGTACCGGGTTTTTCTTTGTGTGTCCACTCATAACAGGCGCTTATGAATAAGAAGCTGCATAAGGTGTCCGAAAGTTTGTGGACACCCCTGTACTGAATGTGTTCAGCCACTGACACAGATATAGAGAAGTACTGCCAATAGAATAGGACTAAACATGAAGCTGTTGGCACCGTGTCTAATGCCAGGTTCGGGCTAGAGCCCCCCAGCATTGAACAGTGTTCTCTACTCCATCCAGTACTTTTGGGATGATTTGGTGGAGTTGGGGAAGGTGGTGGTGATCATCCAGAATGCTCTTGTGGCTGAATGCAATCAAATCCCAACAATGCTCCAAATTCTAGTAGAAAGCCATTCTTGGACAGTTACTCTAATAACAGTGAGATAGTCTTTTTAATGCCATTAGAGCCCCATTACCTTTGCCCATATAGTGTAACTTCAGCTTCATTGGTGAATAATTATGGGCTTTTATGGGACTTTCAGGGGGGCTACATTCACCTCAGCCACACATTTCCCCCAAAAAACAAGGCTGTGTGCAGGTCTACATGACCTTGCCTGCAAGTTGTAAAGGTTTAATCCACTGACTTCTGCAACACTGTGGTGCTCACAGCAGAGGCCAGTACACATTCATTACTCTGTCTGATTCTGTAAACTACTATCAGCATTACTGCCAAATTACACATCAACACATCGTCATTTAAGGCAGAACATGAACAAGTGGTCCTAAAGCGTAAAGAAGACGTTTTCATGCAAAGTCGATTTCAGCAAAATATTTGTTGGAATAAGTCATTTGTCAGCAGTTGTTCAGTGTTGGGTGACTTCATAAAGCAGCTCAGTTTTGTTTTGATGGCTTGTAGACCATCCATCTTCTTCTTTGGTTACATTCCAGAAGTTTTCAGCAGGGGTTCAGGTCTGGAGATTGGATTGAACATTTGGCTTCATGTTTTCCAGAGCTGTATATTCCTGTTGGTGTTTATGTCCTGAGCTTTGGACAGCGGTACACTGGGTTTATTAGCCCCTGTGAAACTTCAGGCACATCAAGTCTAAACTGTGTGTGTGTGTGTGTGTGTGTGTGTGTGGTACCAGTCAAAAGTTTGGACACACCTTCTCTTTTAATGTTTTTATTTGTTCCTACACTGTAAATAAACACTGAAGTCATCCAGACTCTGAGTGAACACATAAGGAATCATGTAGTAAACTTAAAAGTGTTAAACAAACCAAAACATGTTTTAGATTTTACTTCAAAGTAGACACACAACTGATGTCTCAAACACAAGAGGCAAGAAATGCAAGTCATGAGCTCTTCACTGACAGGTGCAAATAATGAACAGAAAGTTGTTCTTCGCTCTGATAGGACACAACCAGATGCCAAATTATGATCATTGGTTGTGATTTCCACAAAAGACAAAAACAAAACCTTGTGGAGAGGCTGAGGGGCGTATCAGCGATACACTTTTACAGTTCAATACATGATTTGATTTTCAGATGCTTTGTTGAATTGTTTACATCTTTCCTAAGACTCTGCATCGCCGTGAGCCTGGAGATAAGACAGTGACAATTTTTATATAATCGCCTGATCGTGACTATTTTTGGTAATTAACAATTAGATTAATTGAAATAATTGGAATTATTAGTCTAAATTATGTAAAATTATCTTACAGCTTATTTTCCACCAAACAAACTATGAATTTTCATCAGTTATAGTGAAGTAACTGCAAATAAAAGCAGAATTTATTGAAACATCACGGGATGTTCTGTCAGTAATGTTTGTTTATTTGAGCTCACACTGTGTCTCTGGTCAATTTGGAGCTCCTGAGTAATGACACACTGTTGTGATCAGTTACACACTGTCCACACTGAAGAAAATGAGTAAACACGTACTCGAGATCTTTAAAATGGTAATTAATCTGTAGTTATAATTTCAGTCATGACAGTTCTGGAGATACACTGTAAAAAATCTGTAAGATTTACTGTAAAATATATGGTCCCAAAATGTAAAACATTACAGTATGCAGAACTGTTTTGTTTACAGTACATTACTGTAAATAAAACAGGTTTACACTGTAAAAACCCATCGTAAATGTCAGAATTTTAATGTAATTAGTACTGTAGAATGTGTCGTATTATTACATTCTGGGTAACCTGCGAGGAATCCAGAAGAAAACCCCACAAACACAGGGAGGACATTGAAACTACACCCACTTGCGGACCTGAATCTCAGAGCCCAGTGCTGAGGCAAATGTGCTAACCACCAAGCCACCATGCTGCCCCCTTCCATCCATCCATCCATTAATTATCTTATTCACTTAATCCTGATCAGGGTCACAATTAGTCCCCAACCTTCTGACCGGGCGCAGAGCATTACAGACTATCCTAGCCAAGCCCAAGACAGGGCATGAATCCATCACTGGGCATACACAGACACGGACAATTTAGGGTACCCAATTCACCTGACCTCCATAAACAGATATGAGTACTGCTGATGTTCAGGTTGGTGTTGGATTCCATACTTTACTGTATAAATGTAATATTGAGATACTGTATTGTTGCCTGAAAAGAGATAATTAGTGTTTTGGTTAATATATGTATTTACAGTATTTCACTGTTACAGAAACATTTGTGGAGTTTACAGCCAGTTACGTTTTGACAGTTTTTACTGTAAAATGTATAGAATTTTTTACAGTACATATCATGATACAGAGGTTATGATCCAATATACAGCAGAACTTTGGTTGTCGCTGACTTTTTTCTGGGAAAATTTGTCCCAGTTATCGTTCATCCCCGGTTTTTGTTAACGCTAATTTTGTGAAAATAAAGCATTCGCCCACTCGTTCATCATTTATTTTGGCTTTGTTTCTCATTGTATCTCTCTGGTTTTGTTTCTCGTATTTTTCTGGCTTTGTTTCTCGTTGTTTCTCTGGCTTTGTTTCTCGTTTTTCTAGCTTTGTTTCTCGTTGTTTCTCTGACTTCATTTCTCATTGTTTCTCTGGCTTTGTTTCTTGTTGTTTCTCTGGCTTTGTTTCTTGATGGTTTTCTGGCTTTGTTTCTCGTTGTTTTTCTGGCTTTGTTTCTCCTTGTTTCTCTGGCTTTGTTTCTTGTTTTTCTGGCTTTGTTTCTCGTTGTTTCTCTGGCTTTGTTTCTCATTGTTTCTCTGGCTTTGTTTCTTGTTTTTCTGGCTTTGTTTCTCGTTGTTTCTCTGGCTTTGTTTCTTGTTTTTCTGGCTTTGTTTCTCATTGTTTCTCTGGCTTTGTTTCTCATTGTTTCTCTGGATTTGTTTCTTGTTTCTCTGGCTTTGTTTCTTGTTGTTTCTCTGGCTTTGTTTCTTGTTTTTCTGGCTTTGTTTCTCGTTGTTTCTCTGGCTTTGTTTCTTGTTGGTTTTCTGGCTTTGTTTCTCGTTGTTTTTCTGGCTTTGTTTCTCGTTGTTTCTCTGGCTTTGTTTCTCGTTGGTTTTCTGGCTTTGTTTCTTGTTGGTTTTCTGGCTTTGTTTCTCGTTGTTTCTCTGGCTTTGTTTCTCGTTGTAACTCTCTGGCTTTGTTTCTCGTTGTAACTCTCTGGCTTTGTTTGTCATTATTTCTTGTTGATAACACTCAAAACAAACGAAAACAAGTCACAGTAAAGCGACGGTGCGCAGCCCTGAAAACAAATAGCAATCGAGAACAAGTTTACAAAACAAAGGCTGCTGGCTTGACCACACCAGCACTCTCTAAAACAGAGTGTAAACCTGTAAGAATGATGTTAAATGTTAATTTATCAATTTCATTAGTCTTTTGTGTTTATGTTTCATTGTGTTCTGTATGTAAAACTGTAGTTATTCTATATAAAATGTATTTTTGTTAAAATTTTGGACTGTCTGGCACAGATTAATTGGATTTTCATTATTTCTTATGAGCAATATTGCTTCACTTATCATTTGTTTTGGTTCTCATCAGGCACTTTAGAACAGATTAATGATGAAAACTAAGGTTCCACTTTATATCTCTACAGCACATTGCAGTGCCGTAAGGCGATTATATAGAGAATCGATGCAGTCTCACAGAACATAATATTGTGATACTCCAGTTTACTGATGTTGTCTTACACCTCTGAATGTTACTGTTATCTGATAACAGTTTACAGGCTGCTTGGAGAGAGAAGAGGTTGAGTGAGGGAACATGTCTTGCTAATGTCTGGTTACCATGCGCACTCAGGAGGAAGAATGAAAGGAATGGAAGGAGAGAGGGAGATAACCTCATTTAGCTGTGCTCTGCTAGCAGTGCTTGATTTGAGGTGCACAGTTGTGAAATTCGGGTTGGAAGTAAACCAACATCTTTTTTTCTCAGAGCGTTTTGCATGCTTCATACAGAATGATTTAGCCAGCATTTGATCATTCAGTAGCACAGAAAACCCTATTTTTTATCATTTGTGTAGCACAGGATGCAACTCAAAGTTCTAACCACCCCCGTGAGTAAGCCAGAGGCGACGGTGGTGAGGATGAACTCCCTAAGAGCGAGAGGAACGGACATTGAGAAGAACCCAAGCTCAACAGGAGATCCCATCCTCTTCTGCTCAACAACTGATGGAACAAAATAGCACAAAAACATCAAATAAAGGAAGTAAAGCATACAAAATATACAAGGCATGAAGCTCAGTGAGCCTGATCATTACAGTAATGACTGTCATTAGAGTCCTACCAGAGATGCTCTGACTGAACAAAGCTGGGTTAGCTGGTTGACCATTGTGGACAAGCTGCTCGGAGCTGGTAGACAAGCTTTATTCAGCTGGTCACAGCTCCATGGCCAGCTTGGCCAAGCCAGTGAGAAAGAGTTCTAGCTGGCAGATAAGCTTGTAGACCAGCTGTATTCATCTGGTACATATTGATGACCAGCTTGTCAACGGGTAGATGATAAAACTGGGAGAAGGGTCAGCAGACAAGCCCCTAGCTGGGCAAAGTCCCATAATGGGCTGAAACCCATAGCTAAGCAGAAATTTGTCTTCAAAATAAAAGTCCTTAGCTGGCAAGAGAGCTTACAATGAGCCTGCTGGGTGGTAGTTTGTCATTTAAATAAAATCCCTGTTTATGTAGATTAGCTATAAATTATTCATGTTGCGCAGAAGTTGGGATTTTTTGTTAACATTAGCTTTTGTGATGAGAAAATTGTTGTTTTACATAAAATGTTCTGCTCTTATCTAGCTAGCTAGCTGCCTGTGTGACAGGGCAGGATCATAGGGTACCAGGTGAAGCATGGTGGAGGCAGCATCTCAGAAACCACTAACTCTGTGGGATGTTCTAGAGCTGCTGTAGTGAACGTGTACTGAGAATAGACTTCTGGTACATTGAGTGTCTCCCAACAGCATAACAGTGGTGCCCCATGGGCCATTGATACCAGAGATGAACAATGACTCTGGCGAATGGTACAGCGCCATCAACACCCCACAGTGGACCAGTTAACCTTTATAATGAACAACAGCAACCAGAGAAGTATCATGAATCACCATTGAGTGAACTGTTACATCTGGATTCTGGATGCCATCCTGGATGAGCTGCACTACCTGAGCAACTTCTGTGGGTTGTAGACATCACCTCATGCTACCTCTATAGTGAGAGAACTGACAAAATGCAAAAGTGACCAAAACATCAGCCAGAAAGGATGAGAACAGAGAAAAGGTCTGTGGTCACCACCTGCAGAACCACTCCTGAATAGAGGTTGTCTTGTTAATTGTCTCTCATTTCTACCCGTTGTCTGTTCCATTTGCACAACAGCAGGTAAAATTGATTCACAGTCAGTGTTGCTTCCTAACTGGACAGGTTGGTTTCACAGAAGTGTGTTTGACTTGGAGTTACATTGTGTTGTTTAAGTGTTCCCTTTATTTTTTTGAGCAGTGTATATCTGTTAATTTATTATACATTGTTCAAATCTACCTTAATATTTTTTATGACATGGAAGAAACTGAATGATTTTCTTACCCCAAAAGCTAGCGTTAACGCCACAATTCAGTGTGGCTTACACATCTGCCCAGCAGGGGGCTTCTTCTGGCTAATACAAGGCTTTGCCCAAGCAGGGGCTTGTCTGCAGGACTGCAGGTGAATACTATTGCAAACTGGTTTCAAAGCATAGCTTGGGCTGGGCAAGCCTGATTTTCCAGCGTAATAAACTAGAGAAGTAGATACTTTATTGATCCCCAAATGAATTTAGAGGATTTTGAGGTTTTTAACTGTATGGAGTTACAGTTCAGGCCACCATGGAAGTGAATAAAATCTGAAATAGTAATTTTACCACAAAACTGGTAACTGTTTCATCTCTAATCCACACTAAAGGGAGGAGTCATATAAAGGTTGAAGCTCTTCTTTCTACTCAACTTGTTCATTTCTGACTTCTGAGATTCTAATAAAGCATGTGTCACATCTTTAGTTACTGTAAGTGTTGATGTTTGAATCCCAAACAAATAGAACTGAGCACTGAGGTTCTGTCCTGCTGAAGGCGCCCTCTTGTGGCACAAATCTGAACCTACATAAAGTCCCTTTAGTGCTGTGCAGCCTGGAATGATTTCTACATCTTTAGTATTCAGCAGTAAATTGTAAGCATGTATATTATGTTACAAATCATAAAACACGTTTTGTGATCATTCTACAAAAAGTCAACATTTGTTTTAAGTAGCTGCTGTATAAAAACACTGGAGATTTAAGATGGAGAATCCTTAAAAAAGAGTAGATGCTTTAGAGTCTTCTCATCTTATAATGACTCTCATATAGTTTGATTGTGATCAGTCATCACTGGCTACAACAACATTAGGCTGTAAAAGCTTATTTTTCTTGAGTCACAGGTATTTACTTTGACTGTGTAGAACATCTAAATGAACATCACCACAGCGGAGTTCAGTAATGAGCCACTAGACATAAACTGCTGGAACATCATGACCACCATCACAGGAAGCTGAATTTAGTAACAGAGCACAGGAAACACCAGTTCACACTGATTCACATTAAAGTTTTAGGATGCTTTAAAATTCAGCATGAAAAGTAGGAGCACTATAATTTTAGAACATTAGACGCCTGCAGTTGTGCTTTTAAAATGTGGAACATGTTCAGGTTAAGACACCAAAATGATGTCGAGTTTGACTTGATTTCTCCACTTTACTCAACATGCATCAAAGATGGATGTTATAAGAGACGTGGACGTGTCACTGGCAGCTGTTAAGAACATCATGAATCTTAGTTCATGGCATAGAATGTGTGTTATGAGTACAGAATTGAATCCAATCCTCCAAAACCAGTGCACTTACAATCAGTACACACACACACACACACACACACATCACAGACACACATACACACACACACAATCACAGACACACACACACACACAATCACAGACACACACATCACACACACACACATCCTTCTCAGTTTAATTCATACAGAGCAAATCCTCCAACCCAATGCACTTACAACAGTCAGTACACACATACACACATTCACACACACACACACTTTACACACACACGTCACACATCACAGACACACATAGACAAACACACGTCACACATCACAGACAGACATACACAAACGTACACACACACATCGCAGACAGACATAGACAAACACACACACAAATCACAAACATGCACACTCACGTCACACATCGCAGACACACACACGTCACACATCGCAGACAGACATAGACAAACACACACACACACAAATTACAAACATGCACACACACACATCGCAGACACACATAGACAAACACACACACGTCACACATCGCAGACACACAGACAAACACACACACGCGTCACACATCGCAGACAGACAGACAAACACACACACACAAATCACAAACATGCACACACACACACATCGCAGACACACATAGACAAACACACACACAAATCACAAACATGCACACACACACACATATTGAAGACACACACACATACACACACACGTCACACATCACAGACACACATACTCAAACACACACACATCACAAACGCACACACATACACACACACGTCACACATCGCAGACAGACATAGACAAACACACACACACACACACACAAATCACAAACATGCACACACACACACATATTGAAGACACACATCACAGACAAACATACTCAAACACACACACATCACACATCGCAGACAGACATAGACAAACACACATGTCACACATCACAGACATACACATATAAACACATCACAGACAGACATAAACACAGAGAGACACAGATACACACACACTTCACATACACACACATCACAGACAGACGTAAACACAGCAACACAGACACTCACACACATCACAGACAGACATACACATGAACACACACATCACAGACACACACACATCACAGACAGACATACACATCACAGACACTCACACACACACACACACATACAGTAATTAGCTGTATTTGTGCTCCAAAATTGGAACAAAAAAAGTTTATTTGTGTTTAGTTACTTTTACATTTTATGTTCATTTCACTTTGAGACACATTTGAGTTTTAATGTTGATACTGTTTGATTAGAAATTTACTCAAAATCAGTGATTCTAATCATCTGA